>MU392814.1:0-40584 GCA_022578505.1 Nemania abortiva | reverse complement strand
TAAAACTAATAAAATATATAAACTATTTATTTTAAATAATATTTATTTTATTTTTTTATTAAAAATAAATTATAACTAAATTAAACTAATTAAAACAGCTATAATTAACTAAATATATAATTAGCTTATTTTAAACTGCTTATTTTTCTGTACTTTTTTTATAATTTTATTTTTATACTATAACATTAGGTTTTCTAGATATTTTATTCCTCAGTACCATAAAACCTCCGGCCAAAATACCTATAGTATATATAGCAAACTGGTATAGGGCGTTATACCTAGCCACTGGTGTTACCAGCCACTTATTTTCAATAGGTAAAACATATTTAAATATAATTCTAAATCTTCGAAACGATTATAATTTGTTATTGAATCAAAAGCCAGCAGATAAACCCTAATCTCCTATAGAGCGTGGGTCAGCAGGTTTCATTTATGACGGCAGCATGGGCTTAGTGTACATTGGAGATACTATGCTTGGCCTATTACCTACCCACAAGTATATGGCTCGTGACATAGGGTAGCGAGATGTTTGATTGCAACTTCGAGACGAACTATGGAAAGGACTTTTTGTATGGCGTTTCTTGGGGCTGTCGATAAAGATCCTCTGTTCAGGTTGTACCAAATCGGCTTTAGCTAACGACGAACCTCAGCACCAATTCCGTGGCTATGCCTACTTTTGCATAAAGGAGAGTTAGCATTTGCGAAGTTGTGTTCTCTCGCTACCGATGAGACCCAGATGTGTACTGCCCCTTGGCTTCACGTCATTTGCCATACAAGTGTTGAAGTGTTAGTATGGAAGCCTTCGGGATTGGAGGTTCTGGCATCCGGAATTGGGATCCCCCATACCGCGTTTACTGACTCCACCTCTGAAATAGGTTTTACCAATACGAATCGGGATGGGAATCTGAGCACACCTAGAGTGGCCAGCCTAACTTAGCTTGGCAATCGCTCAATTACCATCTATTAACATGCATTTACATCCTGAATGTTCGCAATATAGGGTTTCCTATTTTTATAACCAATAGACTGTTTTGTGTTAGCTATGCAAATCTGCCTTGCCCCCTAAGTTTAAATTAATTCGCCTCCTATGCATTGTTAAAGGGGAGTACAGAGTGGCATTGAGTGAACACAAACTTAGCCGGACCAATGAAAGGACTCACCCATAAGGTTGGTTACACGCATTCAGCTTCTAAAAATATCATACAATCAACATATGGCTAACTGAAAAGAAATCACCTACCCAATCATAAGAATCTCTGAAGATATCCTGTAGCCAGACTACCTCAACATTAATAGAGAGATGGTGTGTTAACGTAACATAGCTTTATATAAGTTGTCGATAAATTTAATGTTGGGGTTAGCACAGGCCACGGTAGGCATAACATATCTTACACTACATATTCACCATATAGATAATCGACATAGTGCCTTTCAGTCTTGTGAATAAATTTGGAATCCGGCCTTTCATTTTAGTCGTTCTTGACCATCATTTAACTAGTTCGGACGAATTGATTCTTTAAGTTGCGATGGATGTATGGGCATCAACCAATCAGCAAGACGACTTGAATGTGTACCTGGGGCTCTGGACCAATTGGTCCCACGGCCGCATTATGGGCTCGACGCTGACGCTCACTAAAAGCAACGGAGCACTTGTCATTGCCTTCGCGGCGTTCTTCGTCACCATTATTGCCTCAAGATTCTGGAGGATGGCATGCATTGTCATACATTATACTTATTCTCGACCTGGTCCCGAGCTTCACGATATAATCTATCACCATCGCCAAACGGTCCTCCGCAACTCCCCGTCGGCGATGTCTGGACTTTGGACTTTGGTCCAGGTGCTCTTCGCCCATCGCCAATCTAGTAGGCAGCTCTTCATCCGGATCTTTCCCATCCTGCTCTTTTCTTTGATCTGTCTAAGTGGCTTTACAGCCCTTACCTATTTCTTGCCACAAATCACAATATCCGTGGATGACCAGGTCCTACTTGTCGGGAATCGGTGTGGTCATATTAGCGTGGCAGCGGCGGCAAATTACAATTATAGCGCGTCACTTGTGACTGTAGAACCTTACATCTCCAGTCAGATATCGAATGCCGAAAACTAGTGAGTTACCGCTGGAGTCATTTTCTGCCCTTTCCGGTAACTTGAGAGCTCCCGAACTGTCTCGGGAGTATGCTCTGGGAGCATGTCTCGAGAGTACTACAACTGCTTAAAAGAGTAATTACTGACTCCAGCGGTTACAGTGCTCAGCAGTGCTACTCTGGAAGCGGCCAGATCCCACAATGCTCGACATTTGTTTCCAACCGAATTCCCTCAACTATCAACACAACAGCCGGATGCCCTTTCCATCCTGATATTTGTCGGCTGAGAAACTCGAACATCAAGCTAGACACGGGGTTGATTGAGGTAGGAAAATACTATGGAGTCAACAACCCTGTGAGTGAGGATCTAAGTGTGAGACGGACTCTCCACTGCGCCCCATTGGTTACCGAAGGGTACACTAGCACAAATCAGGGCGAACATTATGGTCTTACAACATATCACTACGGCTCCTATCGTGATAGGAGAATGCTAGAACATCCGTATCTAGACGGCACTGCAGAATTCATCGGTATCGAGGGACAATACCCAAATTATACAGGCTGGGGGCGATACAAAATTCCTCATGGTAATTTTCAATTACAGTAAGATATGTATTTGTTTGCACGTAAGCCGATCGCTGACTCTCTAGTGTAACAGGATCCTTAGCTCTTTGGTTGTTAATGGTACAATGACCAAGGGGTCAGAGTTCCGGCCTATTCCACACCTACAACGGGATGACTCGGATCTTGCGATTGTGTTCTTGTCCGGGGCCGGAACTTATTTCCTTCAACCTAGCTTGGACCCATGGTATAGAGCGACGACGCCCGATATGAATAGAACTTTCGAATCCGGGGAAAATTACGTTCATGGGTTTCGTATGGACGAAGCGGCTTCACCTTTGGGGTGTGCTATCCAATGGCAATTTTGTCAACCGGGGCTTTCTGGCGCACTGATCTGTGGAGATCTGGCGAGCTTCAACGATGCCACCTTTTCGTTTCTACGGAGGGCAGTTCATAAGGATAACAAACTATATTGGTATCTCGACATATTCTATAATGCCCCAGCACTCTGGGATGCCATTGGAAAGCTTAATAGCCAATCCTTGACATCACAAACAACCCTGATCTATGGTTCACAAGGTTTTATTCCGGAAAATCAGTGGCAGCTTGATGTGGCACATTGGTGGGCAACATTGCTGGCAGCTGCTCAAGCCTCATTTGTTAATACTGTCATCGGCCCACCTACTCACTTTCAGATACCTAGGGAGGTGATTCGTGGCCCAATGGATGCTGACGAAACAGCTGCATGTGGTTCTCAGGTCAGTGCAGCACCCTATAGTGTGATTAATGCTATGATTGTACATACTTACGAAACAATGTTCCTAGAAAATTCGAAGTGCAGAGCACAGCTCCTTCAACATGTTTGGCCTCACGTTCTTCTTCGTTGCCGGCAGTCTAATCGTCGTAGCGTCGTTAGCCCTTGAACCATTACTAGCTGCCTTACATGATCGCTGGGGTTATCAGCAACATGCCTATCTTGAGTGGGTATCACAAGAGACTCTCCAATTACAACGCCTCGCGCATGAAGAGCTGGGCTTCGGGACTTGGTCTGGGACAACAAGTGCCATTCCTACGACAGAGCTGGGCGACAAGCTGGCAAGCTTGGACGTGACGGATCCAAAGCACCCAAGGCTACGCGTTGCAATACCGAAAGTAGAGAATGATTCTGATACTGCCAACCCCGGATCAGATAATTTGAATATAGACTCACTTCCAATCGTCTCGAGGGCCAACAGCGCATGTTCTTCCAGTCACCCAGCCAGCATCTTAGAGACCCAAGACGATGTTTCAAGCTTGGAAACGACTGATGCAGAGGTACCCAGTCACGACCCGACCGAAGGACGGATGGCTGGGGGGGGCCAAGCAGCCACACAGGTCACATGATGGGGGTCAGGGGGCGCTCGAAGGCGATGAATGAATTTTAGAGGGAAGAAATTTCTATAATTTTACACGGAATTCTATATAACTTTATGTTGTCAATCGTTGTAATGATAGATCTGGTTGAGAAGCTACCGCACCACCACAATGAGTTAGCAGATGTTCTTATACCAAGTGTTCAATATTGCATTTTCAAAAGTATTAACACCTTACAGCTATCACTATTGGCTAACTACACGCTATTAGCTGTTTCTTGCCTACAAAACACCTTATCATGAAACTGCAAATCTCGCCTTCTCCGTTAGTATGCCCTCCTTGTCAACCTTGATCTGCTCGGAAGAGAACCGAATCTCAACACCGAACTCCTCCACGTCAGGCGCGAAAACCGCGCTCGTGCTATTGGTCCACTTCGTCAACACCGTTTCGTTGTCAGTGCCGTACCATAGGATAGTATACGCCTCCTTGTGCGGGATCGGGATCTCCCGAAACTGCGCGAGTGCAAGGAGGCTGAGGCTGGCATTAGTCGAGCCGTCGGGCTGTGCGGTCTGCGTGACATTGTCAATGAAGGAAAGTGGCTTGAGGAGCGCCAGCCAAAGACCCTCTAGGCAGGCGTAGCAGTAGTTCGGGGAGTAGACGCTCCTCATTGTGCAGTAGTCGTTCGTAGGGCGATAGCTAGTCTGGTTTGTCTCCGAAAATCTGGGACGGTTGTAAGCAAACAAGGTTCAACTCGCGTAATACTAATAATACTTACGTCGGATACAGTCCGTGGTACGTTAGCTCGAAATTAAATCTAAGGAATGCGATTATACGTCAGAATATGATCCAGCAAGAATCCACGCAAGGCACTGTAGTAGGAGAACTCACTCTTCCTCGGCGACACCATATTCCAGTATTTCTAGGTTGCAGAGCTGCGCGGTCCCTTCTATCTCTTTGTTCAACAGCGTGAAAGATAGTTCGTGTTCTCCAGGGCTCAGCGCCGAGTCTATTTTCATGTTGTAGATATACCGGTCCACCCCAATGTCGGGGAGGATCTCCCAGCCTACGTCTTCCCCGTCTACCTCGACACGCAAGTCACTACTCGCCGTCATACCACTATCACAAATTTGGTGTCAGTAATTGCCATTTGTAGTATACAGTATCGAGGATTCCGGGAGCCTGCATGGAAATCAGGAGTAGAAAATCATATATGCGACAAACTTGTGCTTCCGAGATGTGTCAAAAGGGGGAACAGGAGAGGCCTCAAAGTCCTACCTCACGCTAAACTGGAGCAGATACGTGTCATAAGTACCCGCCGAAGTGAATGTGTCGCTCCATTTCTGCGTTGTGTTCAGCAGCGTCCACGGATATGCCTGAATTGGCATGTTGGTGCGCTGAATCTTGGGCTCGCTTGGGGGGTTAGTGTACCACTGCGTCCACGGCACGGACCTAGGAGATTTGGCGGAATTGACGCCGAAATATGCATAGCCCCCCTCGTACTCCTCACCAACGTCAATGATGGAGTGACCAAGCTCATGGCGGATGATAGCGGGCGCGTTAATGGGAGAGGCAGTTACAACGCTAAGGGGAAAGTGTCAACGGCCGGAATACCTGGGCGAGATGCGAGTGGGATGAAGATACTGCAGCACTTACGTAAATTCACCACCTAATCCGCCGTATAGCGGATCGTTTCCGAGGAGGATAGGATAGTCACAAGCATCGGTCGAGTCGCAGGCTGCGTGAGCGACATCCGGTTTGTCGTAATACACGCCTCGGAGTTCGGTGCCGTCCCGATAAAGCCCGTAGACGGTACTTTCAGTAACACGCAGTCAGAAACCAAGTAAGTGAATATCATTCACTAATAAGAGGTATACTTACTCCAGGGGTTGGCCGCCGACACCAACGCCGCTCTTTGAATCAAAAGTTAGACACGACCTGCCTTGCGCTAACATCATGAAACAACTATCTCGTACCTCGGCACTAGGAGAGAACCCAGCCCAAAAGTTCATCAAGGGAACCACGTCTGCGAACGTCTGCCCATCCGTGACGGCTACAGCAAGGGTCATAGCATCAGCGAAGAACTTGTCTTTTTCATCCTCAGTATCTGCACTCTCGTGTCAGTAGAGCGTACGCAACAATCGAGTATTATCGAGACTAGGCATACATCCATCACCAAAGAAAATGAGATCGATGCGGTTGCTCGACGGCCCATTGACGATGAGGGGTCGAATCTCCAGAGGGGGCGGAGCGACATCTTGTCTCACCCGCACCTCGCCGGCCTTGGGTGCTGCGAACTTCCCTTCCCATTGATGCTCGCAGAACTGGGCTAGGGCAACGTTTGCGGCCACGGCCGCAGCTAGTATAAGTGAGTTCTTCATGGCGGAGTTTGGCCGCTGTCTAGAAACGAGGGGAGCCTAGCAGCATATCTGCGGCTATTTTATACATGCCTAAGCCATAAGAGATCGCTATCGCGGTGATGTGCTTCGCAGTATCGTTCTTGGCTTACCCCAAGAAATATATATTCCTGTCTACCTTCCAGAAGCGGCATACCGCTAATGTTGATACGCCTAGCTAATTGATGGATTTGATAATACGACTTTCCGATTCACACCTTAGATATCTACGCGACTAGCTGCTTATCAACAACCTTGGTGAGAGACTTATTCTCGGCGACGAGTCTTCGATCTCTCACCCGTCACGGCTTGGCGACACTAAGAGAACAGTCTAGCAAGGAAAAAAGATACAGAAGGGAAACATAAGCCATAAGCACACTCATGCGCATTCTTGCCTATCTGGAGTTCATTGTCTGCCACTACATCGTCTACTCTAGGCACGATAGATCAACCCATGTTTTCATCAAACCAAACATAAGGAGTTGAAGTGCTTTCGCGCGGCTTATCAAGAGCACTCGCATCATGAATACCACTAAGACAGACAACATCGCGAGGTCTTTAAGAAAAATACCCTAGCGCCCGAGAGACGTCTTTTAAGCCATCGGTATCATAACCGTACTAATCACTTACGGGCCGATAAGATATAGCTCTGACTTAGGTGAAGCGCGGCAAAGTCAAATGAGGTGGACACTTGAACGGACCGTCTCGTCTAGAAAGCACGATGAGCACAACGACAGACCTCCAATCCAACAGCAGAAGCGTGCATTATCAGGTACCATTTTATTGATCGAGGTCATTAATTCGTATCGCCAGCCTTTTTCAGCTCACAACTCCTACACAGACAGGCCGATTCTCACACCCACGCTCGCCCATCCTCTCTCACTCCCACCCCTCAAACCCCACAAGCACTAGTAGCAACCTGGACAGCCGTAGCCTCGACGCGTCCCAGCGCGACGGCCTGGCCGTTAGTGAGGGTGTTCATAGCCGCGAGGGCGATGTTGAAACCGGCGCCGGCGTGGTCGATGGCCAGGACGTTGACGCTGCGCCCGTTGTACGTGAGCTGCCAGCACGTGCCGCACGCCGCCGAGTTCCACCCCGCGACGGCCGCCGCGGCGCCGATGTTGGGGAAGCGCGGGATCTGTCCCTGCGTCTGCCATCCGTAGCGCGTTATCAGCCCGTTGGCGCCGTCTGAGCAGGACACCGCCGTCATGCTGCGCCCGGCGTCGTCGTAGCCTTGGTCGTATGCCACTAGGGTAGACACGTTAGATAGATAGTTGCCAGGCTAAGCCACGCTTAGATGGTATGTGGGTGTGGGTGTATCGCTTAAGGGCTCAGATGAGGATACGGGAGACAGAGAGGGAGGGTCGAGAAATAGGAATATGGAAGTGATGACCCGGTAGAACCGGATATGGGCGGGCAGCAATGAGAGGAAGATCATTAGCCTTACCGGTCACGGCCGAGGTGGCAACGGCAAGAGATAAGAAGCTGAGGATATTGGAGAGCTGCATCTTGTTTCTTGTTTCTTTGGTCGTATAATGACGATGAGGAGGAAGTTGAGGCGGTGGTTATATTAGGCGGAGGGTGAATGTCTTATTACAATTACTGATAATGACTGAAGAACAATGATTGTCTTCTCTTCTAGTGAGCTATGATAAACTCTGATCTGATGTGAGAGGCAAACAGCATACGATCTCAGCACTCACCAACGCCCTTATATACCACTTGTATATCCTCGGCGTGCAACATCGGAACCGCTGGGTACGTACGAAGAATGCGGATCCCCGTGTTGGCTATGTTGGGGACATCTCATGTGACATCAGGGTCCGACTTGTCTCAGTAATACGGCGCCACAGCTCTCCCCTTCGTATTACGCTCTAGGCGCCTTGCCTGCCATCCGGGCATCGAAGCCGAGGGCCAGGCACACAAGTCAAATCAAGCAAGTGTGATGTAACGCTGTAGTATGGCGCTACTACGGCCTCGACTGGGGAGCTGCCTGTTGGATCTCCTGCTTCGAATGCCACTGCAGCGATCCGTGTGGTGCAATAACTCTTGACCTCACATTGTTTACATGGAGCCATACGGCAAACAACACGAATGGGGATAGGGCAGCTCAGCGTGTGCCTGGCGCCTATGCAGGGCAGCTCGTAATTTATTTCCGTTGAGTACTAGTGAAGCCCGTATCCCGGTACTACGGTCAAGGAGAAAAGCATTGGCAAGTGGATCGGATCGTAAGACAAAAACAGCCGTGTTCTTTATGCCCTCAAGCCCCAATACGCCCTCGATACCACGATCCACCCACGTACAAGAATCAAGCCCGGAGCATCGCATGTCACTATGAATCTCGTGTTGAGCTGGATGTTTGTGGGGTTTGGGCCTGTGCGTACTGCCGATCTTCCTTGGAGATGTTCGTATCTGCCGTCATGCCCCATGACTGTTATGGGAGACCAACGCTTGGCTCTGATTTATAACCTATCATGGGGTCAGAAGTTCCACTACGTCCGAGTTCCGCGCCGTAAGTAATTAGTTAGGTGACATGCACTTCTACCAGTGTACCAATAGCGTCTAGACACCAGTAACACATCATATTGAGACCTGGAAAGACTTAACTATTACTGATCCGTAGCTCAGCTTTATTATTTCTCACAAAGACCTAGATAGAGAACAAGCGGGATATGTTGAAGAATTATTACTATATATTTCTTTCTTCAGCTATCCTCCCATTAAGCTCTCGTCGTCCCCCTCCGGAGATTTTCAATTTACTCTGATATGTGCACGGTAGGTCTCTACTTTCGTTACAAGAGCATCACCTTCCAATCCCCAGGCTATGCAAAGTACAAAGGAAAAAGTAAAAATATGCTCAATCTCCCGAATCAACCTTCGGATTTCGCATAAGTGATCTGTTTTAAGGATCGAATATGTAGGCATCATTAAGTTCCCGTGTGACAAGCGCCAAAACGTGTAGGGGTATGGGTATCAATCTAGCGTGATGCAAAGAAATAGCAAACAGTATCAAAGCAGATTCAACAGATGGGCTCAGTTCCTCCTTATGCGCCTTCTCGCCGGGCAATTTTAATGTTTAGTCGTCAAAGAAGGATGTGTCGTCGAATTCTTCCATACGAGCGTCGTCATCATACGAATTAGACTGCATCATAGGCGGTGTACGGGGCTCTTTCCGTTCCTGTCGAGGAGGGGGCGTGCTTGCAAGCGGCATTCTCTCAGCCTGCCGAGTTGTCACTGATGGCCCTCGAACCCTGTTGGCGAACTGTTCAGCAGTATAACGGCGGCCAGTATTTCCGAATGCCGTAGGCTGTGGCTGATTTGGCTCTGCTTGAGGCGTCGTACGGATCCCGGAAGCTGGAGGGGTCATCAGACCAGAGAGGAGGCCATTCTGTGAGCTGACTACGTTGGATTTAGAGGGAGTTGCGTTCCTGCCAGCTGCCGGAGACGACATAGCGCCAGACAAATTCAGTGAAGGCTGATTTGATCTACGCCAGTTGCCCCAGGCAGCAGCGAGAGGGCCTACTGCCTGAGCAACGCGGGGAGTTGCTGCTTTCGAAATGGTTGCAGCGATATTAGGCAAATTCAGAGCAGAGCCCCCGTTCATAGCCCGCTCACGCTCTTGCTCTTCCATTTGCAGATTCGCCTTGAGACGGATAGCCGCGTCCTTTACTGCTTCCCTATCATACTTGTCTGCAGATAATGCTGCAATGATATCCTGAAGATCACCATGTCTTACGGCTAGGAGTTCGCGCAGCCATGTAATCTCGTCATCCCGCTTGGAAATCTTAGTGGCGGCATCGGGGTCAAGATCCGTGACCTTTTGCTCGAGCTCCTCAATGCGTTGTTCACGGGCTTGCAATTGCTCCTGGAGAACCATGATAGACTCGCGAAGGGCCTGTGGTGAGATCTTCTCTGGAAGCTGCATGGCTTGCGCTAGCTGCTTAGTCTGGCCAGTAGGACCAGGGTGGGCCGATGGTTCAGGCATTGTAATAGCCTTGGAAGCCTGAGCTGCGGCTTGGGCTGCAGCCTTAGCTGCCTCTTGGGCTATTTGCACCTTTTCTTCTAGATGTGCAACACGATCCTGCAGATGCTCAGTCTTAGATGCTGAGAGGCTCAGGCGTTCCAAGAGATTCTGTTCTGTACGCTGGGCATCCTCAGCCGCGTTGCTGATCTGGCGCTCGTAACGGGCTTGTAGATCTTCAAGCTCGTTCTGAAGCTCGTTCTGGTGCTTACGAGTCAATTCTTCGAGCTCATTGGATTTGGCACTCTGAAGAGCCTGAAGTTCTGCCTCCTTATTACTCTGCGCCTCTTCAAGCATCATTTCATGATGTGCGTTCGCAGTGTCAGCATCCATTCTCACCTGGTCCAACTCGGCCCTGAGCTTAGCAAGTTCGTCTTCGAAGTCAGCCTTGACGATGTTAACCTGACCACGAGCAGTTTCTAGCTCAGCCACAGTCAATTCGCGGGCTTGTTGGACTTCAACAGCCGCTGCATCTTTGGCATCTAGTACTGCCAGTTGAGCGCGCTGGACTTCTGCCGATGCTGTATCCTTGATCTCCTGGATTCTGAGTTCGGTACGTTGAGCCTCGGCTGTTAGAGATTCCTTAACTTCTTGGATTTCGAGTTGGGCTCGTTGGACTTGAGTACCTGCGGACTCCTTGATTTTCTCGATCTCGAGTTCAGCGGTATCACGAGCCTCCTGTGCTTCTCGTTGAGCGCGAAGCACTTGTTGGTGGAGGTTATGATTGTCATTTCGAAGGTCGGTGAGCAACCCTTCCAAGCGCTTACACTCACTAACTGCCCTCATACCAGCACGTTCTCCACTTTCTAGCCTCTCGACTTCAACTTCAAGTCGCTCACGAGTTCGGGCCTCAGCCTGGAGTCGAGCATCGAGAACTTCCTGACGGGCGATAAGCGCTTGTTCCTTTTTAGTTCGGCGCGAATTCTCTTCCGTGATCTCCCGAGCTGCATGTGCCATATCATTTTGCAAGGAAACGAACTTGGCTCTCCAATTGTCCCTAATCCGCTCGTTCTCCTCAAGCTGTACACTAAGTGTGTCGATAAGCTTGTGTAGATGCTTGTTCTCATTAACAGCTTGAACAAAGTCATCGGCTTGTCGACCAGCAGAGTCTCTAGCTTGTTCCGCTTCAGAGCGCCAGTGGCGGGATTCTTGTCGTGAGTCACGAAGTTCAGCTTCTGCAATATTGAGACGATTCTTCAGCTCCGCCTGGGTTTGTTCAGCATTTGCCTGGGCTGCATCGAGCAGGGCCAGGCGCATAGATGTCTTTCCAGAAGATTGCTCGATACCCTTGATTTTCTGGTTACGCTCCTCAACCACAGCTTTGAGACGATCTTCTTCAGCGGATGCGATTCGGAGCAGGCGCTGAACTTCCGAAAATTTATCCTCTGCTTCCCGACGCGCAGATATCTCAAGTTCCGTTTTACTTTCTTGAGCCCTTAGTCGCTCCTCTAGGTCATGAATTCTTTGGTCGAAGATACTACGGTTCATGATCTCAACCTCGACCTTTGTCTCTGCTTGTTCTAACTGTCGTCGAAGTTCAGCAGTACGATCTTCCGCAGCACGTCGGGTAGCAGTCTCGGTTTCTACCCTAGCTTCGCCAGCAGAAAGCTTCTCTTCTAGTTCTTGGACCCGCTGACGTTCCGCGGCAGATCCAGACTCCTCTAGTTCTTGGACTCGCTGGCGTTCCGCGGTAGATCTAGACTCTTCGGTACGTAATCGTTCTTCAAGAGTCTCTATAAGAGTCTGCATCTGCAACTTCATCTCGATCAGTTCCTTGTTCGGCTCCTCAACTACCGGCGGTGGTGTTGGAAGCATGCGACTCTTGACTGCCTCTTCTACAATATTCCGGAGCTCCTCGCTGCGGAAGCTGGAGACACTCTCAGCGATCTGGAGCTTCATTTCCTCAAGGGCTTGCATGAGGGTCGACTGCTCCTTGGTCTGGTCTTCGACCGGTACAAGCTGAGTGGATTCTAGAGCACGGGCATTCTGATGCTGGTTCATAGCATCCATGACAGCGATGCGAATTTGCTCCAATTTTCGATCTCTCCTTGGGCTCATTGACCGACGCATCGGGAACTCCTCATCCTCATCGTCAGCATCGCTTTCTTGGGCCTCCGCAGAGAAGCTGCGTCTATCACGACGGCTAGAGGGCGCCCTATGAGACAATTTGCCCAAGACCTGTTGTATAGAACTCAACGTGTTTTCAAGTGGGTCAAGGCGAGACGCCAGGAGATTGCCCACCAGAGCATTAACATGGCCGTCGAAGTAATGGACACGGTGCTCAAGTTTGCCTTGCTCGCTTGCACTGAAAGTGTCGTCCCATTCGCTTTCAGGAAGGTCTTCCCCAGTATTGAGTCGATGGACAGGAGCGTCAAAGGATTGAGACAGTGCACTATGCGGTGCATCGACAAAAGGATCTTCAAGCTCAGTCGATATTTTAGGATGTGTATGCTCTTGTGGCAGAGACCGATATTGTCTAGGGCTCGGACTAGGAGCTTCGCTTCGGAATGGCACCTGTGACGGCAATTGGATGGGGGGCGACTCGGTAACAGTGGCCACAGGTATTTTCCGCACGGGACTCGGCTGATGCCATTTGGGCGACTCTACGGTTCTCTTAACTCCCATAGTAGGGTCATTTTCGTTGATCTGCTGCATCACGGCATCAATTTCTTCAAATGTGAGCTCATATGTTTCATCATTATGGGGTTGAGCTCCAGCATCTGAAGGAGGGCTGACAGGTAGAGGCTCGTAACCATGAGTCTCGAATGCCTCATCAGAGTGAATAGTCGGTGATGCAGGTTGTTCCTCGGACACCGGAGATGGAGAGCGCGCAATTTGAGAGTCTCGCTCCTTGATAGACTGAGGTGACGCCGAAGGACTGGAAGCAAATCGTGATGCCTTTAGGCCCTTCGGAGGTGGCGGTGGGGACGCAAACCTAGAAGAAAGCAGTCCTCTCGATGATATAGGTGCGGGTTCTGGGGATGCTTGTAGATCTTGCTCTACTTCCTCCACTTCAGTGGCTGGGGGCAATTCCGGTCCCGGTGTTGGTGAACCGCCACGATCGTCTTCTGACTCGCCCAGAGGCTCAACCATTTGTTCAGGTCGTGTTGTAAAATCAGGCGAGAAGGGTGTGTCGACGACCTCCGGAGTTCCAAACATGAATCCCCCAGGAACGAAAGGCTTGGCAGCAGCGGAAAAGGCCGCCTTTCGTGACTCATTAAATAACGGCTCTTGGTCACCGAATGGTCTGGCAATGTTGAAGTCGCGTATATCTGTCTCATTGCCAAACTCAATAGGTCTCCAGCTGGCCCTATCTGGGTCAGGGGATGTAGCTGATGGGCTAGTTGTAGCCTTCGTATCATTCGACTCAGATGGAAGCTTGCCGTCCGTCGATTCGGAAACGACAGTAGATGCCATGGTAATGTCAGCTATATTCACTGTCTCATCATCCTCATCTTTAGCTTCCGGAGCAATCTCAGCAGCCGATTGTTCGTTGCTATCCTCGGGCTGTGGTTCAATCGAGACAGAGGCCTCGGAGTCTTTCTTCGGGGCGAATTCGGGCTCCGGTGTAGGTTCCGCGAATCGCGGGACATCATCACCATCTTCGTTGTCTTCGTTCCTAAACTGCTTCTTCATGCGACTGGCGCCACCATCAACACGTTCCTCCCTGTCATCCATGCCATTGGCAGCGGTGTGAGAAGCAACATCCGGCGAACGTGGAGTTGAAGGTCGCACAATGGGGATAGCTTTGGATTTCTTGCTCGCATTGCCATACTCTGAATTGTTGAGATCAATGTTGCTAAAGATCGATTTCGGCCGAGCCTCAACATTCTCATTACCAGAAACACCGGTACTTGCAACGGAAGAAGCAAATGAACCCATAGGCTGGAACGACTTGGCATCTGGGTTGAATTTCGGGCCGGATGTAGAAAAGCTAAAATCGCTCTTGTGAGGAGAAAAGACTGCGGCAGCGGGGTTGATCTTCGCTATTGATGATGAAGTGGATGGGACACTGAAGTGACTTGAAGTCGCTGACTGAGGCACAGTAGGCACGAAGGTTTGAGCTTGGAATGATGTTGGCGTGAAGGATGGCGCTTGAGGGTTCTTGCCACCAAATACAAACTGCCCAGGCGTGAAATTACTCTTAGGGTTAAACTTGAATTCAGCTGCGTTGGCATTCAGTTTTGAAAGAGATGGCTTGCTGTTGTGACTGCTTTGGCGTGAGTGCAATTTGCTGGCGGGAGAAAACGAATCAGAATCGGCCCAAGGATTACTGGCCATCGATAACGGTCGTTGGTTAAGCTGGTTCGCAAAGTCATAAGTTTGTGCTGGCGTGCCAAGATTGCTTGGGTTCGTTTCAATCTCGTATGTGTCATCAACTTTCGTTGCATCGGTGACGTTAGGCTGAGGTTTTCGAAGACTACCTTCGTCTGTGCTATCACGTACTTCGTCATTATCGAAGAATGGTTTCTGAGATAGCGAATGACCTCGACTGTGTGGCTGCGGATGATGCAACTTCGGACCTTCGTCAGAGTCTGTGCCAATACCGCTAAAATGGACAGATGGACCTCTCGCGTGCAAAGGCTCAGCCGCTACTAGATCCTCAATAGGCATATCAGCTTCCAAACGACTCATCTCATTATGCGGACTGTAGTCCTCGTGCTCCAGCTGCGAGCGGAACTGTTCTTCCAAATGATATTCGGCCTCGTCAATTTCCTTCTGGAGACTATTACTAGCATTATGCTGTATGAAAGGTGCTTGCTCCGGAGTTCTAGATGCGCTCTTATCGTAGGGATTCGTTTGGGTCTCTTCCTCGTCGTCTTCTCGTACTTCTTGCAGCCGTGGTGAAGCCCGCGCCGAGTCTTGCCTGTGAAGAAACTGATGAGGCAGCATTGGATATTGCAACGACTGGTGTCTTTGGTGGTTGCCAATCGGCGGCGATATGCCGTCGGGTGAGAAAGGCGAGCTTGGCGACATCATGTTAAGAATAGAGGGCGAGCCACTGCGACCGAATTGTTGCTGTTGCAGGAACATTTGCGGAGACCATCCCGGCGATATAGAGATCGAAGCTCGAGAGTTGAGTCTTCCAGGTACAGGACCGTTGAACGAGATAGGCGAAGCCACGGCCGGAATTGCTGGACTCTGTGGTCCAGATAATCCACCTTGCAGGAAGGGCGGGTGGAATGGGAAGTTTTGAGGCCCGTTACTTCCTGCAGACGTTGTAGGCAATGGTGGCGAAAATGGGAACGGCGGAAACTGAGCCGAAGCTTGTCGGCTCATATTGGATGCAACTGGGGATATCGATGGCGGGGGTGCTGGCTCTTCCTCAGCAAACGTCACACCAAGCGCCCTAAGCTTGGCTTCCGCGAGCTCGTTGACATAGTCTTTCCACGCTACAATATCATTAGTTTGTACCTTTCAACACCAAAATACGAGGACGACTTACCGTTGAGATCTGGCAAAGTGACATTGTACTTCCGAAGCGATCGCTCCTTCGCAATATCCTCTAGCCGAGGCCATTCACCTCGACTTTGTGAATTATTTTCCAATACCCCTCCTGACTGATGAGCATCAAGGTCAAATCCTCTGACATTATACCCTAGCTGCTCCCAAGACCGGAGCATGGACTCAGTACTGGCAATATCAAGGGGCATAGGAGCCGTGCCGGGTTGGCCGCGCTCCTCATCACGAGGAATCAAGACCAGGATATTCTTCCCCTTCCATGGCACCTTCTTCTTCAATCTCGGGGTTTGCGACAAACCCGGTTTAGTAGGCCTCGCGGGCGTTGTAGGAAGTACAGATTCTACACCTATACCATTGGCTGACCCATGAACACTCGCCTGCTCGAGTTTCGTTGGGGTTGCTGGCCTGGGCGTAACGTCCGAATTGGACTCAATAGTATGAATGCTCGCGGCGTCTTGCGTCGTGCTTCTTTCTACCTCTAGGGAATCCATGTTGCCCAACGTATTAGCGTTACGGCGATCCAAAAGCGCTTGTCTTAACGTTTCGTTACTCGAGCGGTTTCGTGGGCGTCGGGACGCTGAGCTTGGGACTTGAGTGGGATTAAGAGCAGGACGAGGCGTACGAGGGTCAGCTTCCTCAAACCAACCTGCCTCGTTGCTTGCAATGGAGCCGCTCAGTGAAGAGTGCTCGCTATCGTCGGTTCCGTCACTGAGCCAATGACGGTGCTCAGAGCTCGGGTCGTTTGTTGTGTGCTGACGAATCCACTCCTCCGTGATACCACCAAGTGGCCTTCTGGCACGGTTCGCAAGCACAGCCGCACTACCAGAGAGCGAGGGATTAGGCGGTACAGGTGTCAGTTGAGTATCGGACACCGACGGAGCTGGGCGCAAGAAGGGAGTATCAATCGCAAGCTGGTGCAAGGGTGATTCCTCGGAGGTTCCGCTACTAAAACTCAGTCTCCGAAGATGATAGCTGTCAGCCTCGGGATATGGCGAACCCCAACTCGCGGTTACGTATTGATCTTCTTCGGGCCCGCGATTCGATTGCGGAGGCGTCCTAAGATATCCTAATGCCCTTTCCGACAGCTGGGGAACGGGAAGTGGCGGGAGTATGGGTGAGGACAATTCCTCCTCGTCGATCGTGGAGGCACCGGATAGGGGCGACGATGGAGGTGAGGCCTGACGAGGAGCAGGGGCTTGAACGCCGTCCTGTACCAACGCACGAGGCAGAGAAACCGGCGACCTTGGGGAAGACGTCTTTAGTTAACCTTCACAATGAGCAGAAACCAGTGTTAGCGTAACTCTAGACGTGTCAACATGTGATGCTGAGGTGTTCATTTGGGATGCGCATACGGAACCAAGATCAAAATAGCAGACGAAGAGCAAGTCGCCTGCCACTCTGACCTCCTAGGGCTCTCCAAGTCGCGTCGTCTCTGTTATTAAAAATGCTATACTGCGGCCGTGGGCAGCGAAAAGGAGCTCGAGTCGGGTCGAGTCGCGGCGAAAGAAGGATTGATACGCGTGCGCGAGCCCCCCGACAGCAGTAGCGGCAATGGCAAGTCGCTAAGCTCGCTCAAAAATGCTTGGACAAACGGAAAGGAGAATTAAAAGGAGAGAACGTGATGCATGCATCGGGCATATGCCGCCGTTTCTGAATGCCTTGCAGAGAAGAGACGAGCGAGCATAGGCTTGGGGGTGAACAGGAGCTGGTGGCAACGGACGACGAGGAGGAAGCGCGTCGTTGCAGGAGGTCGTGAAGGAGAGAGAAATATGGCCCGGCTTTGCCAGTGCCAGAAATGAGGAAAAGGGTCAATCTGTCGAGAAAAAACCACTGTCACCGGGATATGCCTGCAATTCTGTAAATGGGTACTAAGTCTCCTTGGCTAGAGGATGATGGGAAATACTTCTGTGGCCGTTGTAGACCTGGTCTGATCACACTGCAAGCTCGGTATTACAGAAGTAGCCAATATCCATTCATTTTAGAATGTACGAAGCCCCACCACTCCAAATTTATGGGAGCGGGTCGCCCGAGAGTCCACTAAGCCCATCACGGGCGTCATACCTGCGTTCCCTATGCAATTCCCTGCCACCCGAAAAGAGCTGTCTGTCTTTGTCGCACAGCTTCAGAGGCTGCTAAGCTCCCTGTTAGCAAGCTACCGAACCATAGCTCCGTTAGCCACTACGATCGGTGAGTCGTGATAGCTCATCTCATGTTCATGCTCAAATCCAAGATACAATTCATTAATTACCATTAGCGAGTTTCAACCAGCGAAAAAGACCCGACTGTACCCTTTCAGAGGGAGAAGAGAGAAAAAAAACAAATAGATAACAACTCAGTGGCGGTGACCACGTGTAGTGCAGTGATTGCAGCATTGATTGGTCATAAGTGCTCGACAGCGACAACAACATAACACACATCCTGTTAGAAAGATAGAAAGCAGCATGCTTGCATCGGCGGAGACGCAGGAACCGTTCGTGGCTTTGCAGCACTTACATACTACCACTACCACATTAGGCGATAGGTACCAATTCGCGATTGGTACGAGATACCAAATAAATCCAAGCACCGCACTCCGTACTACATATGAACGAATTTATGTAGTACATACCACAATAAGCACGGAAATTCGCCAATTAATCCGTGCGATGACCGGCCCAACTTTTACAGTACCTTGAGGAGCAGTCTGCTAGTTCGTGAGCTTGTGGTCGTGAAGAGGGTATGACAACATAATCTACGCATACTTAGGTACTCGAGTAACTACCTAGGTAGATTACAGATGTTAGGTAAGTAGACAAGACACAGCATCAGCCGGTGAATTATATTAAATAATCAACGTTTATTAGACCATCATGCCCGTTTTGCGATAGACCGTATCCTATACTGGTTGCTTGAGCAGGTGTTACTCCCGCAGACCGATATTGCTCCTTTTACAACAATTACAGGTTTCCCTCCAAAACGCCGTAAATAAGTCACGCCAAACCCAAATCGAAAGGACCTAATTCTCGCAGAAGAAATCGAAATCGTCGTTCCCAGCCACCGTAACCTTTGATAAGAATGCCGTCTGGGTAGCCGAGGCCGAGAGAAAGCTTTTGCACCGTACTAAAACCCTTCGTCAGCCCTCGTTACTCGACCATGACTCCTGAGCATATTAAGAAGAAACGTAGATAAAGTATGCTTACCTGACTGGTCGTCACAGTCCGATACCTGGAATTGGCCCTTTTTAGAGCCGTTTGCCAGTTCCGCACACGCGTTTTTCTGAAAATCGCATGTTTTGTCGATTGCAGTGTTGAAATCCGGCTACCAACCACGATTCTACCAGTCAGACATTTTCATTCCAGGCTCGCGGCTCAGCGTGCTCGCGCAGCATACAGCCACACAGAACAGGGGTAGGGAAGGCCTACCACATCCTCATCCTCAATCGCATACGGGTGCTGAGGATCAGTTGAGTGCGTGATCTATGGGCGTCACGAATACTTCGTCAGTGCCGATACACCTTCATCCATCTTTGGAACCGGACTTACAGGTGGCGCTTCAGCACCTCCCAGGGCTTCCGTGAAAATCTACTCAAGATCGACATCTATTAGTCAAATCCTCCATATGTGGGCTCATCACCCTGTTGGCGGGCATTGACACGTACATTCAGGTTGGCAGGCCCTTCTTGAAGTGTCTGCTGGTCTTGGCGTACGAACAGACCAGAGCTCGAGTCCCATCGGATCTGGTGAGCCAAATCGAGGTCGCCAGCCCGCGCGCCTAGCATGAGCGCTGCCGCGACTACAGCTATAAACGCAGCTTCTATGTGTAACATGACTTTTAGGATGGAGGATGGTGGTGGTGGCTTGTAGGAACTGCTGTGTGACTCCAAGTAGGGAAGGAGGGAGCTCCTTCGTCGTCCGAACGTAAGACTCGATCGTATCTCCTGGACTTAGATAATGAGATCTTCAATGCCACTGGCCCAGCTTTAGCGTATCGACCGCGTGTTCCGCCAGCGGAGAGAATGAAAAATAAAACTACGAGATCGATGTTCACCACGGAGCAAAGATGGGTTTAAGAACCATCGTCGACCTGGCTCGAAGAATGAACATAGAAATGCAAGGAAAAGCACACCGAGTAAGCTGGCGAACCGTGCTTTGGACCCCGCGTTTTCATGCCTAGATAGCTCTTGATCCGCACCAAAGCGCAACACGAAAATGCAAGGCACAAGAGAGGTCGCGGGCGCTGAAACCATTCTGAAACGCAGCATCGCTCATCACCTCCACCACTAAAAGAATGAACTACATATACCTATGTGCTACTACCTACCATTCCTTGCGCCCGTACATACACGCTATTGAGATTAGGCAATATTATGCGCAGAACGCGAGTGCAATTCAATAGAAAGTATTTCCTTGAGACTATGCGTAGCTGATAAATTTCATGTTGGAGCACTAGCGCTCTTGGAATAGTTTCTAGCTATATCGCTAATTATGAACGGGAGTAAACTTGTATAGGTATATATTTCTATCCTCATGCATACTTGCTTTCTGTATACAATTGCACAACCAAGCTTTAACCCGTTCCTATTTCTTTTTTCTTTTTTTCCCCCTTATTTAGCAGGCTCACGGCTATGCTGGCCCTCTCCTCCTATACAGGTATGGTTACTACCGGGACTGCAATAAATTGAATACTGCAAAACCCGTTCCTATATATCGAACTCGGTCTAGAAACAGCAGTAACGGTGAATATTGTTAGACCATGATCTAGGTACTTCAAACGGTGAAGCAAGACATCGCATTACTATGACTGGATGTGTCCGAGGATACCTATATTGTGATGGATGAAAAAAAAGATTACACTGTTAATTCCATTACGTAGCCTACGCCAGCAATCACTCTCCATAGGGGCCTATATATGGGCAAAATGTAATCTAAGAGCGAGGTGATCTTTGTAGAATTGGTCAGATTCGAATGTAAAGGGTATAGTATTAGAAGAGCTTTATACAAAGTTTTCCCTCGTGCCACTATGGGGTTTTTGCTGGTGAATTGTTGGTTATGAGCCGTTGCGAGCCTCATGCTGCCGTCTTTCATGTCCATTCAAGCAAGTTCAACACACGGATAAACCGGTGGGGTGGCATGCCAAATTTCTTCATCATCGCCTTCTCATTCTCCATTTGCGGCTATTCCACTCTCAACCTGTGAACAGCATATAGTGTAGCAATACGAGGGCTTTTTATCCATGAGCCAGCTTGTGAATCGCCACCCGAAAAAGAAGTTGACTTATACCATGCCATGCAATTCCTTCCAACTCCAACGCCGGTTCGATAAATCACCGCCATGGATTGCGGAATAAAAGAGTACGCCGCTTGTACAAACAGTCTAGACAGTACGTTTAAAAATTGGAAGCAGCGTTCGTTTGCGTTGGGGCGTGGTAGGTTTCCAGGGTGCTCTGGAAGGGACTGCGAGCGCTGGCAGAAGGACCGCTAGCTTCGCTCTTCTCGGCTGTTCCGGGGCCACCGAAGCCAGCGCCATAGCTAATCAGCTCCTCGTTTTCTTCCTGGCTCCGTCTCTTGTTGCGAAGTCGCCAGTAGAGAATACCACCGGCTGCAAGAATAATGGCTCCACCAACACCAACGGTTACACCAATAATTGTATTGCGGGCCTGAGTACTAAGGCCACTGTTGTTATTCTTAGATGAATCGCCGCCAGAAAACCCAGGTGTCGATACAACTACAGACTCAGAGCTGCCAACGTGCGTCTGTCCGCTGCCATCGGTGCTCGTATAAAAGACCGTCTTGGTCTGAGTGACAGGCTTCGCGGTGGTGCTCGATTTAGAACTATCCGAAGTCTCCGAGGTGGAGTCATCTCCATTGGAAGTTGATGTAGCTGAGCTGGTAGGGGTTGAGGTTGGTCCCGTAGTAATAGGACCGGTGCTAGCAGACGTGGTAGGTGTCGACTCTTGAGACGATGTTGAGCTGCTGGGGGTCGATGTAGGAGTATCGGAAGTCGTAGGTTCGTCGCTAGTTGAAGTGGATTCAGGGGTAGATGTAGGTGAGGACGACGACGAAGTCGAAACAGGCGCATCGCTAGAAGTCGCGGCCGAGGTAACATCGTCGGCAGCACTGCTGTCGTCTACGGCAGTGAGTGAGTCTTGTCGGACCTCTAAGCCATGCTGCAACCAAGTTGCTCTTGTTGCAATCAAGATGGACAAGACAACCATCAAGATCTGGACCAAGCGTGTCGAATACATGATGCTGGATTGCTAGGGTTGAAGGCGACACCAATCTGCCAGAGGCGAATGTACCGAGTTTGTAAAGGATAAACCGGCAGATGTGCCAAAGACCCGACGGATATCCACGTGCCTTCACAGGGTGCCTTTGTGTCCGTGGCGTTGACTCACAGCACAATGGGCACGATAATGATTGGTCTATTGAATCAGGAGAACGAATGAGTAGGAGCGCAGAGAAAAGTCGCCAACCTTATTAGGAGACGGGGACTGGTTGAAAAGAGTCGTATAATCGAAGAAGGAAAGGATAGAGAATGAGGAGATGGAAACGAGCGGAATAACAGGCAGGCTTATGCCATTACAGTGGTGGATGGGGAGATGGGACAGGACGGGATGGCAAGACCAGACAAGAGACAGCAGACAGCAGACACTGGGGAGAGATTGGCAGGTGGTCGCATTAACACTTCACAAAATAGGGAAAGTGGACCGGTCGGGAGGTCCTTTGACCAGTGGGGCTACGGCGTCGTCACCTCGTATTATTTTTGTTTTAGTCAACTATCGGCTAGTGTATGTAGGTGCCTACATATCTCCTTAGAAAAAAATACTTGCACAGCCATAGCCAGGTTTGGAACCCCCGAAAACCTTGCGGCACGCTTGCCGACTGTAGGCAGCTGTTGCTATAGCCACTGTCAACGGCGCTGACAGGTGATTGAACGATGGATCTAAAATTATCAAAATTAAGCTCGTGCAGCTTTAACTTTATAGCTACAACATCTTCACAAACCACGCAGGATCTATTCAAGGTATTGAATTGTATACAGGTTTTTAAGAGTTTCAATATACGTTTTTCTGTAAGTACGTACCTTGGGAGATTGCTTTGTAGCGCATTAGGGTAGGTATTTCATACTGTCTTGTCTGCTGGCAACAGCTGCAAGCCTGAGACCCCTAACTATCAGCGGACTACCCGGGGCTAAGCCTACCTAGGTAGAATTCCCCATTCCTCAGCTCCCTTACTTGCCTTTATTAGTGGCGCTTCAAACAGGTGATCGAGCAAGAGACAATTCAGCTCAGCCCTATTATATCTCTCCAAGCAAGTACTTACCTACCTCTATTTTCATAGTGAGCAATTCTAGTAGTTCAGATAACTTATTATTACAACCGGTACTATAGGGCAACTGTAAACCAGACGCTGTCAGGAATTACCTGCCTTCTGTGAACTAGCTAAAAATAGGCATAGCAAACTTCGCAGCACAGATACAGATGGGCCGGTTATCTAGTAGGCAGAGGTAGTCGCCGGCCTCTTATTTCCTGGTTTTGCATAGACGCTATGTATGTAGTATGACCCAAACATTTTGATAGACATCCAGTTATGCAAACACTTGGTGCCTCATCGGTCTTGCGTCGCCCAGAAACGATTGGATGCCATGCTCTCCACTCACGTACGCCCGGATTCCTATTCGGCGTGGCAAAAAAACCGGCTACTACCAGTAAGCCAAAATCAACAATGAAAGGCGGACATGATCATCTGCAACAGGGTTTTCATGCTGACGATGACATAATTCTACCTGTTGTAGTGCACTACTAACCTACCTATGCGTACAGGTAAGTGTGCCACAAGACGAGTGGGCATGTAACATCCTTGAATTTCGCCCATGTAAGGTTACATTATTTCCCAATATCTACTGGTATGTTATGTATGCAGTGTATGCTGCCAAAGGCTGGTGTATCGGTAGCAATTGCTCACCTGTCCAAAGGTTTGATGTTGCCATCGCACCACACACGAAGCACCGCCTCCCGGGTAGATGCTCAATCTGTTAGTGAATGGATCTAGACACTCCGTAGAACGACCGATCGATCCTGGTTGTCGCAGTCAGCCAATCGTAATCCGACAGGTTACAACAGAGCATTCTGAAACGCCCGCGCGTTGGAATATAACTCGTCATTCCCTCAACCAGGTGGGATCGTAAAATTTGCCGGTTGGCGATTTCGCAAAGGCTCCTTTTACATAATCCCCCCTAACGTAATAGGAAAGAATAATATTTCGGCCGTAACACTCTAACGTTCGCGAAACCGCCTAGCTAGCCAAAATCTCCCTGAGTCGTCAATTAGTAAATACTGTTCGATCTAGTGAGGATTCCATAGCAGCATTATGGTCAGTCAATGCGGTCAGAATCAGATAAAGATAGCTGCAATCCAGCTTACCCGGTAATAGGAGAGGATTCCAGAGAACCGGATACACTAATTAATGTAGGGTATAAGGGAACCTAGTTATATCAGTAGATATACCGAGGTTGAGTGTTTATAAGCGACCACCTCATGCTAATAGATATACTATTGCATTAGGGTATAAGCGCAACTTAGCCTTTTCTTCAGTATTTTGGTGCCGTAAATACCATCGGACAAGATACTACGCGATGGTTGGCGATGACGGTTACAGCTCTACTGAGCCAATTCAAATTAAAAATCAATAAGCAGTTCGCCATTTAAGCTGGCATTTAAACTCGCACAAGATCACCAAAGCAGAACAAGAACCATAAACAATCGCGTATGAAGATTAATGCATGCCCAGCCCCCTTAAACAAGTATCGAAAGGTTAATGGTGCGGCAACGTCCCTAGTGTTGGAGTTCCGTCCACCAGCACAACAGACGTCGACGCCCAGAACGACGCCGGTCCGAAAACTCTCGAGGTCCAGGGCGCGGGATTTCCGCACGGCGGCAGTTACCTCTAGAAACCTCCCGGGAACGCCTCATATGTATCCGTAGCCATCAAACATTAACAAAAACAAAATCAATGATAATCCGACAAGACATAGCGATGTCTCCACCGACGATGCCAATGCATAGCGCTGATAACGCCTACCCAGAAGCCGAGTCGTTTATGCCCCTTTGGGGATCTTTCCAGGTGTCCGTTCCAATCTCCTCCGTTCAAACAAAGGAAAAGCATGACCGTAACATGTTGGTTTCTCGTTTTTCTTTTTCCTATCCATCCACCAACGCCCCCCATGCAATCAGCTGCCTCGCATTGTTTACCGCTCCTGTTTACTATGAGTATGCCCGAGACAAAGGCCTCTGACGAACCAGGAAGGGGCTTGGCATCTCATCTTTCTCGGGGTCCCAGACAGGGGCAGGCTCAAGAACTCTGTCTCCGGATCTCTCTTTAATCATACGTTTGGTACTGCCATTGCTAGTGTTGTCGATCGGGCGACCCCCAGCCCGCGCCTGCTGGAGTTCAACAAGCGTTCGACCCTTGACATTATTTTTCAAAGCCATCTTTGTGAGAGACGCATCAGGATCCTTCTTGGTAAGAGAGGATTTACGCTGTAGACCGTTCTCGCCGATTGGAGCAGTTAGATTGGCCGCCGATGGGATCTTGCTCAATCTTCGGTTAGGGGAATTTCCTCTCTCGCGAAGAGCGCCATTGCTAGGCTGAGGTCGCAGCTGCAAGTTTGACGCAGAAGCGCCGATAGGCAAGGGCGGCATAGGCTTATTAAGAGCTGGCGAAGGGAAATGAACCTGAGTCTTCAGGTGCTCGGCAGGTGTTGTCTTCACGCTAGTTAGTACCGGCCGGTGGGTAAATGGGTTTCTGCCGACCCGAGGGCCTCGGGTCGGAGAAGGGATGATGGGAGTGTCGTCATCATCGGAATCAGACAAGACGGGATCTGAGTCACGAGCTTTCTTCCATCGAGCTTCGTCATCGGTGTCGTCAAAGATGGTAGGCTGGTGTGCAGAGGGAGCTTTAGTAGAATTCGCTCGCCGGGGCGATAGGGACAGTGATGCAATGGCGATTGGGGATGGGGAAGCAGTATCGAGATCCATTGGTGTACCGAGATGACGCTCGAACATGGTCTGGGCGCGTCCAAGAGGTGCACGATCCTTCTTAAGGAGTGCCTCGTCGGACGAGTCGACCGAAAATTCGGTGATATCAGTGGTAGATGGGAACTCTCCGTCGGTACTGGCGCCGGCGAGTGATTGCGGGTATCCGGATTTCGACAATGATGAACCGGACTCTATGGTCTCTAGACTGCCAACTGTCACAGTCATAGGCCTCTTCTCGAGTTCTTTCTGGACTTCTTCTTGGACACGGGCTTGCACCTCGGCTTCGAAGCGTCTCTGGAGTTCTTGGAGCTCAATTCTAACAAGTCGATCAATCTCAAGTCGCGCTTTGACTTCCCATTCTCTTCGCAGTGAAGACTCAATCTCGTCCCGGGCTGAAGACTTGTCGGCATCAACACTTGCTAATTTTCTCTCCAGCTCCTTCAATTTTGCGTCTAGAGCTGCTTCCTTCACTGCCAACTTGCTCTTCATATCCACGGCCTCACGTTGCATTCGCATCAGCCGCACGACGGGAAGATTTAGCAAGGCCGCCGTATCGGGTCTTGTATCAGGATTAACTCTCAAGCAGTCTTTGATGACAGTCATTAACTCGGCAGAGTATATACGAGGCAGTGTCGCAACTTTCCCCTCCTTGATCTTCTGCACCAGCTGAAAGTGAGACTTTGCGTTGAATGGGGGTTCTCTTGCGCATAGCTCATATATGACGCAACCCAAAGACCAGATGTCTGACTTGAGCGTATATCGCTCTGCCGCGCAGATCTCAGGAGACATATAGAACGGAGTGCCAACATACGTCGAAGCGAAATCGTGCGACTGAATCATCTTCGAGAGACCAAAGTCCCCAAGCTTAACCGAATTGTTCTCTCCGAGGAATACTATTACTCGTTAATACTGTCTTGGCATTACTATGAACATTGACTTACCATTCTCAGGCTTCAGATCGCGATGCAAAATTGTAACCGCTCCAGGCGGGGTCTTTGGCTTTCCCTTGGTCATGGTGAGGCAACTGTTGCCCACGTCGGGGGGGTCGACACCATAATGACAACGGTAGAGAGCAGTAACAAGCTGCGAAAAGACAATCCATACAAACTCCTCGTCGGCGTATTTATTGGCGCGGGTGAGGTCCCGGATGACACGGCCTAAGTCACCATTGCCACAGTATTCCATATAGAGATGAAGATCTTGGGTCTGCTTGAGGTGTTCTCGATGAAAGTAGCCGACGATATTGGGATGTCGGAGCGAAGATAGGATCTGGAACTCGGCGTGTAGCTGCTCCCGCTCCTTCTGGGACATCTTCAGGTAGCTAATCTCCTTGCGACACAGAATCATGCCATCGACCTTTCGTTTGACTTTTCGAATCACACCGAACGACCCATGGCCTGTAAACATAGAGGTGAATTGAGTTAGTGACCAATGCACGACCAGTTGAAGGGAAGAAGGACGTAGAACAGAACAAAGAAATCAGAATAGTTACTTACCAATCTTCTCCAACACCTCATATTTGTCGGACTCCGCCATGAGGACTTCAAGCCGCTGATCGGACGGCGCGTGTAAAGAGGAAGAGAAGGTTAGGTAATATGTATTATGCCATACAGGAACTTGAAAGATTGGACGAAGCAGGCATCCAGGATCAACTAACACTGCAATAGAGTTTCTGCTAGTTGAGATGTAGGTTGGAAGTTTAACATGCAGAATGCAAGATGGAGAAAACAGGATGCAGAAACAGAAAGCAGAACGCAGAGTGCAGAGTGCAGAATGCAGTCGAGTGTTGAGTGTTGAGTGTCGCGTGTTATGTTGTTTGTGTGCACACACTGGTTCGCATGAAGACTCCCTCAGGAAAAGTCGCTAACCTAAGAGCCCACCGCATGTTGAATCAGTATGTGAATCAACAAACCCTCCTACGCACCTAGTAGGCACGGCAACCGTTATGATTGTGTCAATGGGTCTCCGGGGCTGTGGGTCGCAGAGTGCTAGCGCCAATCGAACCCTACTGACGTTCGATTTACAGGGCTGGTCCTAGCGTTTTATCTCCGACGTATCGATAAATCCGCTTAGGCCTTGCCTATTTAGTGCTAGACGCCAAGGTCGCCTCCGTTTGCTAATTACTAAGTACCTAGGTAGATGCCCCTCCACGGTCGCCACTGTACCTCTACTCTATTAAGTGTAGACCTACATCCACTACACGATAGTAGATAGGGCCTTTCGGTCATGCTTCTGATGACACCCTAAGACCTCCCTCACGGATCTTCACCTTCAATCATCAGCTTCATTTTCTGGTAATTTTAGGCATGGTTTTGGCTCGTTTTGGTTGAACGTGCCTGAATCCACCCATCCCAAGATGGTCATCCGCAAGCACGAGTTAGAAGCAAAGCTTAAAGATGATTTGGAACTCGTTGAGCGTGGCGTGTTGAGGGATGAGAATCCCCTTGATTCGAGCGAGGGATTCAACGAACTTCTAGAAGCTTGCCGGAGAGGAGACTTGAGACGGACGCAGGAACTCATATCAGCCGGCGTGAATCTGAACGGGAAGGATAAGTTCGACTATACTCCCTTGATCCTAGTAAGCCAGCGTTCAGGGAGACTTCAGTGCCTTTCGACAACTTAACCTGTGGACCAGCTGACCTGACCTGGATGACAGGCGAGCTTGTGTGGCCACTACGAGCTGGTCGAGTTGTTGCTTGAATCCGGAGCACTGGCAGAACGTGATACCTTCCAAGGCGAGAGATGCATCTACAATGCACTGAATGACAAGATTCGAAATCTGTTACTCAAGTACGACTACTCAAAGTCTACCGATCCTTTGCAACCGTGGGCTGCCCACATTGCCTCATTGTTTGCAAGGAAGACGCCTAAAACATCAGATATCACACTGGCGGAGGGAGCCGAGACGTTCGAACTTCACAAGTTCATCCTTTCTGCCAGATCACCATATTTTGGAAATAAACTTCGAGAAGCCCCGGATACTGCTACTTGGAAACTCCCCCTATCGAAACCAGTCGAATCTTTCCGAATTGTGCTACGCTATCTGTATCTCGGTGATGTCCCAAGGGAAGTGGTCGATGCCCGTAGCATCCATACAGAGGAGGAAGTCCTCAGGGGCATCGACAAGATTAGCAGGCAGCTAGAGATACCCAAGCTATGTGAGACGATTTTATCCGGGCACGATCGACGGCTAGTGAGACAGCGTCATCAAGACGAGGTGAACCGAGCTCAGCAGCAAGTCAATGAGTTCTTCAATCAGAAGGTACTTGGTCAGAAGATGATTGTCGATACGAGGGAAGTATCCGAGGTGAAATGGCCTCATGGTAATTCAGTATTCGCGGACTGTCTGCTACGGGCAGACGAAGAAGCAGGTGAAGATGCAGACCCGGAGGACCAAGGATCAAAAGCAAAATCGAGACTGCAAAACGGTACCTCTAAACACAGAAAATCATATCTGTATCCTGTACACAAGGCAATGCTAATTCGAAGCCCATACTTTGAGACAATGTTTTCTAGCGCGTTCATGGAAGCACAAGAGTCCGAACATCTTCACATCATCAAGGTTGATTGCCTGCCAAAGGTTCTGGAGATCATACTTGGATTCCTTTACACGGAGCAAGTTGAATGCCCCTTGGACCTCGCACTCGACCTTCTCTATGCATCGGACATGCTGCTACTCGACAAGGTGAAAAATAAAGCTGCGGTCTTAATCAGTTCGCTTGGTAGTGGGAATGATAACGTCTTGATTGACCGGACACACGGAGGTGATAACGAAGTTGGGATCGAAGTCGAACCCATCAACGTGTACGATGTTATCCACGCAGCCTGGGATTTGCGGGTTCAGAGACTTGAAACCTTCGCTGCCCGATACCTCGCTTACCGACTAGAAGATTACATCGACGAGATAGAATTTGCCGAACTGATACAGGAAAGTGCCGCGCGGGTCAAAAACAGAGAAGAGACGGACACAATCGAGTTGCTTGACGACATTCGATATTATCTCGGAGACCGGTTCAGGTTAAGATTCGAGGATGCCGGCTTGGACGAGATGCTAGACGAAAGCGGCGAAATTGACGCTTCAGCCGTCGAAGCCTTGTCCTCGCAGCTCCAAGCTGTAAAAGTTACCGACAACTTGCCTGGGCCTGTTGACCCCTCCGATGAGACTTCTGGTCAAGCGGTGGTCGATAGCGGCGGCGTCAGGACACTCGATGGGGAGATTGCTGAAGACGAGTTCGCATCGGATGCCATCAACTATCAAGTATTACTGCAAAAGATCGACATCATGCTAGAAACCCTCAAATTAGACGCATAGACAAGACCCGGCAACCTAGAAAAATAGACTCGCTCAATCTACCTCTTTCAGTTGAAGAGCGTAGACGAGAGAAATGATCTGTTAGATTTTGAAGACACCAATCACAAGTGACAGAGAAAGCTGCTCCCTATTTATTATTAGATTTCTCCGTGATCCCCCTACTTGGCAGAGTAGATGGGGTTGTAGGATCGCTCATCATAATATTGCGATGTCAGTGGCGGCGGCCTTGGCTCTTTCTTCACTGCCCGGTACAAGTACCACACAGCGCTGTAATTTAGGTAGGTGTCTTGTAGCATGCTGAGTCCTGTCCGAAAACGATCGTTCGCGAGCTGCATAACATACGTTATTGTGATCCCATTCCCCTGAATAATACTATAAGCGAGGGAGTTCCGACCACTGGAAGCGCCCCGTAAGCCACGCCGCGTAAGACCGACCCCACCCCCCACGTCTCGAAGTATGCTTCCCTCGTAACCGCCGCCCGCCCAACATGCCGTCATTGCCGACCGCCAAGCAGCGCCGGGGGTTTGTGTGTAAGTAGGTACTAGCTATGTTACTATGTACAGTAGGTAGGTGCAGTAGGTAGGTGCAGGTGGTAGGAGGCAGGTCAAGAAAACAATGAAACTTCCCGACTCCCCCGATCAGAGGCCCGGTCAGCCTGACTGCTAAACTCTTCCATTGCAAGCAATGCAACAATTCCCAGTAAGATGAGGGTGCTCTCAGTGCTAGGCCGCTGCTCGCAGCTCCCCGCCTTCTACAAGTTCACGATCGTGGGCGTCTTTGCGTTGATACTCATCGGTAAGTCAACCGGCCGCCTCTCACCCTATACTTACGCAGTACTGTATGTATCATACAGCACGTGCGCATTTGCATCTTCGGACTCGGTTCACGATGTAGCACTTCTTCTATACAGGGGCGAAATATAGCTCTACGTCATGGGCAGTCGCTAATACTTACACGGCCTCTATAGCCACACTCCAGACGGGTCCGGTCGACTTTCGGGAGCATTGGGAAAAGTTCCGGCGCCCGAAGCATAATGGCCTCGCAAATGGAATTCCTCTGCGCGTCATGTTCATCGGCGCGTCCATGACGCTTGGCGAGCACTCGACCGGCGAAAGAGGTTTCCGGAAGCAGGTCCGAGACTGGCTGGTGTCTCAAGGGAACGAGGTCAACTATGTCGGACAGGTATGCGCACCTAACTTTGGCTTTACTTTTCACCACCGTTTTTCTAAGCTTGAACACTGATCTGATCTAATCTCGCTGCTTTTATAGAATCGGTATGGCGAGTTTCTCGACAACGACGTTCAAGCCTTCGGCGCGCAGCCGATTAAGCCCACCCTCGATCGATGCAAGGACATCGTACCCCAGACTCAGCCGAACCTAATCTTAATCAACGCTGGCTCGAGCGATTGTTTCCAGCAGGACCATTGGGGACCCGCCTTCATCCTACAAAAGATGCGCGCGCTCGTCGACTATCTCTTCGAAGCCTCGCCGCGCGCGACAATCATCATGTCGACGATCATCACAAGCCCCTGGGACAACGTCGAAGACTGCGTCAAGTCGGCCAACGCACAGATCCGACAGGTGGCGGCGGATTTGATTCGCGAGGGCAAGCCCGTCGTGTTAGCAGAGATGCACCACGACCAGGGCCTCCCAGGCCGAGTCGAGAAGCAGCATATTGGCAAGGACAATATGCATCCCATCGACGCCGGCTACTTCCTGATGGGCGATATATTCATCGAGAGTATTCAGGACGTCGAGGAGAAAGGGTGGCTTCAACCCCCTATCAATAACGGTATCCCATTTGATGGCGAGGCCGAGCGACACGCCGAAGAGACTAAGAGCGAGAAGCAGATAGAGGAGAAGAAGCCAGAGGAGCAGGTTAAAGCTGATGAGAAGAAGGTAGAAGAGGAAGTGAAACCTAATGCTCGGAGAAGGCGGTATGCGTAATCCGTCAGCGGGCTAAACAGTTGTTTCTTTTGCGGCTTGAAACATCGGCGAGGTATTATTAGTCACGGCTAGATGGCGGTAGACTTCGGTGCATGTCAGTGGAAAGACGGAGGCGTTTTGCATTCAATATTCTAGGGAACACGGCTTGGGAAGGTCCAAAAAAGACGGCAAGCGGTCATTTAATCTACAGATAAGGCATTCCACCACATTGTTGCTGCTGGTTCAGTAAAGAAGTCATATTTTCTTCGCGGGCTGATGTGCTAATAAGCGTGCAGTTCATACTGTATTGGAAAAGCAATTTTGAGCCCCTACTCAGGCGATGCCAACATATTGTCACTGCAAGTTGTATCTGTTTGACAGTGGTGTTGTATCTCGTTCAATTCGTGAAGCGGCTGCGAGAGCGTCGCATGTACAGCCGCATCTGTCTGATTTACTTTACATGTTTCTCTGCTGTCCATCAACGCTGACAAAGGAAAACAGTTTGAAATCCATCCACCATCCTGACCCTTGGAGCAGAAAGACCAGAAGTCCCTAGGTATTAATACAAACAAGTACGCTCAACAGCCCGCTACGCGCAAGCAGAAAGAAGCAAATCCAGAAAGAAGTTAGACAAGCTTCTAGGGGTCAACGCTCGCCCCGAGCACACTGGGCAGTTCTGCAGTCGTGTTCCCCTTGCGAAATGATATCGAGCTCACTTTACTGCTCGCCTTGCTTCCTATCGAACCACATGTACGGGCCATCTCCATAATGCGGAGGAGTGCGGCCGTCCCTCTTGATGACCATATCCACACCCTCTTGGGCATACTGAGCACAGGAAGTCTTACAGTGGTTCTCTCCTGTAGTGACATCAACGGCTATGTGAGCATTCTGCCACTTACCACCGCACTTTTCCATGCATGTCTGGTAGGCGGAGGTGCCGTCGTCGAACTTGAGCGTGGGTTTTTTAGAGTCCTCGAAGAGGTCAGTGTATGTGCCCTTCTTCACAAGGATATTGGTGCCCTCCTCGGTGTACTCGGCGCAGGTGGTCTCGCAGTCCTTCTCTCCCTGCGAATTATGGAGGGCGGACTGTATGTCGGCGTTGCATTGTTTCATGCAGGCAGCATAGTTAATAAAGCCGTCAGCGAGTTCGACTCCAGAGGAAGTGTCCCCAAAAGGGCCGCCCTCTAGGAAATCCTTCTTGATAACGACATCGGGGCCCTTTTTGGCATACTGAGCGCACTCGGTCTTGCAGTGGTACTCTCCTTGGGAAAAGTCGCCGAGGGCGGACTGGAACTTGCCACCACAAGATTTCATGCAAGCCTCGTAGCTAACAAAGCCGTCACTGACCTTAACCTTAGGCTTCTTGGAGGATTCAAACGGACCGTTGGGGAACAAATCCTTCTTGATAATCACGTTTGTACCCTTCTCGGCATACTGAGCACAAGTAGTTTCACAGTCGTATTCTCCAGTAGAAGCGATGTGGAGGGCATTCTGCGACTTGCTCTCGCAAGATTTGATGCATGCCGCGTAGCTAACAAAGCCATCGTCGACCTTGACCTTGGGCTTCTTGGAAGATTCGAAAGGACCGTTGGGAAACAAGTCCTTCTTGATTTGAACGTCTGTACCGTCCTCGGCGTACTGGGCGCACTCAGTCTTGCAGTGGTACTCTCCTTGAGAAAAGTCGCCGAGAGCGGACTGGAACTTGCCGCCACAAGACTTCATGCAAGCCTCGTAAGAAACAAAGCCGTCATTGAGCTTTACCGTGGGCTTCTTGGAGGATTCGAAAGGTCCGTTGGGGAACAGGTCTTTCTTCACAAGTACGTCGGCACCGGGGACACCGTGGCCGTGGCCGCAGGACTCCCCAGCGGCAGCGGCGATGGCGTTGTTGGCGAGGGCATGGCCGGAGGTTCCATGGGCGGCAGAAGTTTTAGACCTAGCACAAGCCGAGACGCACGAGGTCCTGCATTGCGTAACGTCGATGGCGATGTGAGCGACCTGGCACTTGACTTCGCAGTCCTCGGCACAGGCCATATCTTCGGAGCCATCGGCTGCGAGAGCAGGGCTGGAGCTCTCTTCAGTGATGGGGTGATCGTGAGCCACAGGTCGGACGGATGGAGCCGCGGCAGCAGCAGCAGCAGGATGGACTGCCGAAGCTGAGATCGCATATGCGTTATCCGCAGCCGGGATCGTGTATACAGGGTCCGAGGCCAAGGTCGTGTATGTAGGGTCTACCACGCGCACTGTGGTCACAGATGGGGTAGAGTACGAGTGTGTCGTCGGCGAGTGGGTTGAAGGCGTCTGGGTGTGCGGGGATTCAACCGGAAGGGACGGGGTCACAGATGAGTAGGTTGGCGATGATTCAACAGGGAAGGACGACGAATATCCAGAGGGTGTAGAGACGGGGGCCGAGCCGTAAGCCGTGGGACCAGCTGGTGGCAGCGAATACCCAGACGTCGGATACACACCTGTCGGTGCGTGCGGCATCGCGTGAACCGGGTAACCTAAAAGGCAATCAGTATTGTCGCCGTCGATGGTCACAGCCCGTATGGGTCTTGGGCTGGTGAAGCCTGGATACGAACCTGCTCTGTAGGTATATTGCCTGCGGTCAAGATTCTCCGCAGCGTCACCAGCAGCATCCGCATTATGTCGCCACCTGATGTTATCAATTAATGCAAATGACTGTATAGTCAGGGAAACTTACATAATTGGGCCTGCTATCGTGCCGGGGATGAGCCCGGCGAGGATAATGTTGGTCAACATCGTGAAGAGATATGGTGGTGCAGCCGGAATATATCCCAACAACGACTTAAAACGAATGACTAGAACGAATGACTTGAATGAATGACTTTTGCTGCTTCCTCACCTGCTTCGCTTCACTGGTGCTGATGATCCCTGATTATTTTCTCTTCCATAGCCCCGAGGCAGCCATGCTTTATACAAAGATCGACTAGCTACTTCACGACTGAAAAAACAACGACCCCCGTGCCAGACGCAAGGGCATGCCATGGCTATATTTTGGTGGAAGTGAGCAATAGACATCGCAAGACATATGAAGCCGCACGATTGGTCCATCAACCAGCCCTATCCAAGACATTGAGACTTCCGCTGCGACATTAATTCGATAACCAAGACTCCTCAAGTTAGGTCGCCTCAACTGGTATGGATCTACAAGCTCCCGCTTCGTAAACAACCTTATTTCCCTCATGCTGCACACGTTCTCCCGCGTTAACATTTCAATATCAATATGTTGTGCAATTCAACGCGTACAATCCTAGGGCCAAAAATAAGCTAGCTTTTAAAGCTCAACAGCCTAGAACATGCCTAACAACAATTCTTAGTCTGTGCAGGTGTCCCGGGCCGGACACTGCTTCTTTTTCGATGCAATCACGTCACGGAAGCGCCCGCAGGCGGTTAAAGATCGTCGACCTCCTCACATATACTTCTAAAACCCTATACAAGCCGATACCTTCCTCTTATGTGATCGATTGCCTGGATCAATGTTATATTCTAGTCCGCAACTCTACGCCTCCATTGGTTGTCTCATACGCTTAGTACGTATCCGAGAATCAAGGAAGCTCAAAGTAGCCACAGGCAGCTAGTCAGAGACTGTTCCGTCAATCACTGCCGAAGTTTCTCTGGTACTAAACTCCAATTCTGTGTTCGTCTACGATGAATATATTGACTCCTGTCTCGGGCCAAGTCAATTGGGCCCCTTACTTTAATGATTTCTTTTCTGGAGGTTTCACCCCTTGAATCAAATACTCCTCGCCTCCAGCACACAGCACGGTTGAGATACTCCTGATTAGGCTGAACACGCTTTATTGTTTCTCAGACCCCTGAATTAGGTGGTGTTGTAGTTAGACGAGAAAATACGGCCTATTGAATAAGTGAAATGTATAGAGTAGGCTCTGTCTCTAAGGCCGCCTGATTAACAGTTAAACGATATATTCAGTACATAGGCTGTTAGTAAATATAACATGATACTCCATTGCCCACGTGAGCGTGTTTCATAATAGGGTAATCCTCGGACACTTGCGTTCAGTCTAAATCCCAAGCTCAAAAATGATAGTAAACAGCCATGTTGGCCGTGCTTAAGTCTGGGTTTCCTTATAAGCCGACAATAGAATAGTATTACACAAGGGATATCCTGTCAGAAGCACATGTAACTGTAGAAGTTTCATGTAGAAAACCTCCAATCACAAGTGAGCTGCACGACCGCAGCCGTATCCTTTATTTAGAAATGTTACAGTTAAGGGGAAATATGCTTGGTCACCAACCTTACACGAAAGGAAGTATGACAATTCAGCTCTGCCTTCTGTTAGGAATAGCAGATGAGTAGATATTGATTAGGTATTGTTATAAATAGGTCAGTAGCACTTACTCATGAGGCTCATACTCTATAGGTCTCCCGGAATCTATATGTGTACTCCTAAATCAACTTCATGGAACATGTGAAAGCGTGAAACCAACTGACTAGCATAAAGATCGTACCCAGCTTGTACATCCATGAGAAGCCCTCAAGCGCACAAAGAGCCCACGATTCAAGTAAACAAAGCGGTCAAATGATATTACAATATGATTGAAGTGACTAGTAACATATAAACTTTCTGTCTAGATCCTATGCTACTGGGGCAGGCGCTGTGTAATATAAATCCAACCAAAAGCGCGGGGGTAAAGGAATCACTCACAATATACAATAGCAACTGCATTCATCGCCAAAATAGTATCGTCTAGCACTATGATGACTTCTACAAGTGTACCGCAGGTGTATATGTTACGGTTCCCGATTCAAAATGACGGGTATGGAACAAATAAGTTCGCCGTTACTTTTAAAGATGTAGGAGACTCTACGACCTACGGCGCATCATGGAGAAGCTAAGAAATTATAATAACAACATTGAAGACTAGGATACGCTCAGTGGACGATCTAAGAGAATTATTCGCATCTTGGTTCGCCCCGATATTCAACAAGCCAGATTCGTTTCAGATCTGGAGACAGAGAAGTGGATGTGAACATGACCTCGTATTTATGATTGTTGATATGGATCAAATAGAGGTTGAAGATCTTGTGGAAGCTTCGAACGAATTAATGGGTAAGTCGGATATATAGCTTTCCTATCAGTGAACTAGAAGGTGAGTAGATATCATCGTTAGTGAAAGGAATCTTTCACTAGGTCAAAACAACAGAGACCATTGGATAAGTGCTGAACTTCCCTGTGGTTGCGATCAAGAGCATTCCTTATTACCTTCCTTCAAGTATGAGCCGATACCAGGCGAGTGGCACGATCCAAATATGTGCAATAGTCAGAGATCACTGGCCTTCATACATCAAGCTGGCATTACTACGCATACGTTTGGGTATACGTCAACGGCATCCCCGCCAGGACCGGGAAGCATCTCAATGCCGGGGGATTCGGTGGTGGATGGCATGGAATATTCACCCGAAGCAGCTGCTGCCGCATCACCGACTGGGACGGTCTCGTTTTCGCCTCGGTTGGCGTATCCTGCTCCATGCAGCACCGAACCCAACCTAGGACCACCGGTCACATATACAGCGCCATGCTGTGACTATTCTACCAATACAATGGGAGATAGCTCACCACATACAGAACCGGCTGCGACTCAGGAGTTTCCAAGTAGTGGCGTCCCGACTTCGTCAAATACGATTGCCCCTTGGAGACCTTATAGTAGGGCGTCATCAGCGCACGGGTGGTCGGATACGACTGTAGCTCCGCCTGCGAACTGGCTGTTGACAAATACTTCAGCCTCAACGCCGGATGTGCCGGACAATAATCGCGAGTATCCGCGCGTAAGGCGGCGGAATAACCCCTATCGGTATAAGCCTAGGAGAAGAAGGAGGTGAAGCGAACCTAGTGTTTGACAGCGGCCGAACCACTAGTGTAGAAAACTCGTAACCTAATGAGTGCGTCACGACTATGGCATAGGCATTGAAGCATTACTGTCGTATCGCGGATGAGGGCATATCGAAGCAAGACTGTGTCTGCCCTGAACTAGTTGTTGGAAACGGAAGGTAGAGTCTGCTTTATGTGACAAGAAATATATGGCAATGCTACCTAGAGCCGATTGCGCCAAGTGTCCGGCGTTTCGACGCTTTTAGCTCTTCTTCATAGGTTGCATGTTATTGACTAATTAAATTCTACGGTACCTGTTCGCATTCGTTACGATGGGAGGGACGAGAAAGTTTTGAGCATAGTTACGGCACTTCTGATCTGTTGCTAGGCCCCAAACCTGCTAGAATTCATGACATCCAATCTTTCGTACCTGATATGCATGGTGCTCTATGACGGGCACTATTGTTGTGGGACGTGTGCTCGCCCAGACTAGTCACTAGTATAGCCAGTTACACCACTCTCCAAGTGTGATCTCCGGATTTTCACCCGCAAACCAGGGGCTTCATGCAATTCATTCAAAAGCATCGTATTCTAGAGTCCGGCGGTCTCATTCGAGATACCTAAAATATGGCCCTGAGTTTCATCTAATGGTTTAGCCTGTTCCGAAGTACGATGTCGTAGTAGCTATGGACCCGAGACGAGCCGGTCCTCATATAAAACGCATCGCCTTCAATTGAATGGTCATACTCAGGTAAATTCAATTGCTCTTAGGGACGATATATGCTCTCATAATTTCTTCACAATGGCTGGTTACCAAAAGTTCGTTTCTTTTCTCGCGATATTTCCTACGCTGGTTGTGTCCCAGCAGTGTGATCTGCAATTCGATGGCCGGGTGCCGTCTAATTTTGCTGCCGCCACGTTCGACACCAACAACGGAGTCTTCAATCCAGATAATGTTTTCGGACAAGGTACGAAATCCATTTTGCAAAACGTGCTCACCGAGATAGATACTAACTAGGATAGGATTGAACCTTGGTTCGATAGTTCAATTACAGACTTCACTTTCGTCACTTGTAGGCAGCGCCCGAATTTTCCACGTTCTCTACTCATGCTCATACTCGCATTATCATAGTTTGACGTCGACACTATCCCTGTTGAAGTAACTATCAGGCAAGGATAAGGTCTAAGACAAGACGTACGAATAGTCTACTAACACCAAATAGCGATGAGTCAATCTTTGCGCCAAGCGCAGATAATGTACAAACCGGATTTCGGAGGGCAGAGCTGCTCATAGCTAGCAACGACGGGACCGACGCGTCGACGACCGGAGTCAAAACGCTTCACTTTAGCCTCATGAAAGATGCGCAGCGCCCGTTAAACCTCACCCACGAATACCAGCTCGTGTTTCTAGAGAGCAATGACTTCAGCACAAACCAGGTTGTCTTGAAGACGGGGACGATCCTCGGCGCGAATACTGCCGACCCAGACACGCTGCAGCTATTCGGCAACGTGAATGCGAATCCGGTGCAGACGCTATTCAGCACGCCCTTCACCGAGGATGTATTCCACAACTTTGCCGTTACACTAGATTTCGATGCCCTGTAAGTGTTCTAGAATACTTGATGCCAAGCCTGATGGTGCGACTGACAAGCGCGATGAAACTAGGACTACCCAGGTTTTCTACTCGCAAGGAAACGATGCGCTCGTTGCACAGACCCAGGCACTCGCCAACGACGTCAGTGGGCAGGGGCAATTTCATTTCGGCGTCTTGAAGAAGGGTCTGAATGGCGGTGATGATATCGTGAAGAATGGGGAGCAGGAGGCCGGCATCGATGAAGGCATCATCTTCGGCGGGATTTTTGAGGAAGATAGTTCCGCTGGCTGTCTCAGCTTATCGCCGTAGCTGTAGACATAGATGTATACATACCGCCTCGACGGTACGTAGAGACTATCTACATAGTACCAGCGAACTGCTCGCACGCTTGGGCGGATGAAAATCTGACAAGTAAAAAAAAGGTCACCGACCCTTTTATTTTCCATTCTGAGCTATCCGGCTAGGCAGTGTACCCGCCGCTTCGTTTTCTAAACCTTGTCATCTTCGCTGATGGAAGTGGACTAGTAATACTTGGCAGACCAGTTTGACAGCGCTAGCGACCCGGCTTACATGCCGCCGGAAATCAAAATAGTTAGCGAGGATACCAATATAACTAGCAGGGGCTAGAAGCCCGAAGCTGGGGTCGTTGGGCTTGTTGCTCCAGTTCTTGAGGCCTGTGAGCAGAGGCATCGCTGCCCTTGTCAGAAATAAGCGATCCAGTTAGGTATTCAGTAGTGATTTTATTAAGTAGTTTATAGGTATAGTTTGGTTATATTAGTTGTAGACGTATATACTGCAAAATTTTATAATATATATGTTTTAGCGCTATATACTAAGTTTATTTAAATAGCTAATTTTAATAAATGTTTAATATATATTTTTTATATTTAATATATTTTTTTAAAAAAATAACTTTTATAAATTGCTTTTTTTAATAAAAATAAAGCTATTTAAAGTTTAAAAAATTAAAAAAATAATATTTTAAAATAAATTTAAATTATTAAAAATATAAA
>MU392813.1:0-40886 GCA_022578505.1 Nemania abortiva | reverse complement strand
TTTAAATTTTTATTTAAAATTAATAACTATTATTATATAATTATTAAAAATATTTATATAAAACTAGTTATATAAAAAAAAAAGTTAATAAAATTTTAAACTTATTAAAAAAAAAAAAAAAAAATTATATAAAACTAAATTATATAAAAAATAAAATTAATAAAGCTTTAAGTTTATTAAAAAAAAAAAATTAAAAAAAAATTATATTATAAATAAATTAAACTTTATTATAATTATTTTAATTAAATTAATTTATAACTTTAAACTATATTTTATAAAAAAGTTTTTAATAATTATAATTATTAATATTTTTAAAACTATTATTAAATAATTTTTTTTTTAAAAAATTTAAATATAGCTTAAAATATTTTTAATTAGCCTTTTTAATTAACTAGCAATATTTTAAAACTTATAACCTTTATAATAGTTAGGCTGCTGCCCTTAGCATATATTAACAAGTATACCTTAATGGCATTATAATGAAACAGTAACCAATAACTGCTTAGATACATGCCAATGATCACAGGTGCCACAAGCATAAATGAATACATGTCTCAAATCTGCTGGAGCCAGTGCTTCTATCTGGGTCCTTCCATATCGCATAGAGTATTCTTAGCCTCACATGCAAGCCCTACGTGACAGAGTTTGCACAAGAATGTTGGTGTTATCCTGTTATCCCCCCTTTGTAGTTGGCAGACTTGCCCCCTCGGCTCTCCGACAACTCAGTGATTCTCAATAATTGTCTCAGGGTGCCTTCGGCATAGCTCCTAGTTCTACCCGGCTTCTGGTATGCCGAAGGGAGACTTGTCGTACTAGCACTTTTCCAGGGAATACTAAACCGGAACCCACCCAAAAGACTGGGCTGGTCTATGGGCTCCTCTGGAATCGCGATAGCTGCAGCTGCCACTGACTTGGACTGTGGCAAGGTTAATACAATTGAATTTATTGCATTTGTCGGGCCGGAAATACGTACTACAGAGACCGTGCTCTGCTCCTTTGCAAAGGGTTCGTTATCCCCGCCCCCACGTGATAACCCCTCCGAAGCGGTTGTGCTAACTAGATGGTTATGAGAGGTCTCGGGAATGGCGGGGCCCCCTACTAGATTTGTGCCCGAGGTCCGTGGCGGCGGCGGATCAGAGTGTTGATGGGTCTGCGCGCGAGAATGGTCGAGAATAGCCGCAGCCAATGTAGGTCGGACCCTCGAAGGCTTCTTTGTTAGTTGACCGTGAAGCTCACTGCTAGCCTGGGCCTCGGTGCTATGAGCGCCCCCACTCCCACTCTCTCTCCCATCTGGACTGGGATGAGGAATACGACCGCGCACCTGGGCGGCGATCTCGGCAGCCGACTTCCTTTTGCTCCTGTCTTCATCTGAAGAGCGGCTAGAGCTGATGATGGTCTCCAGCGTACCGTATGCGGCGCTCCTTCGCCGTAGCGTGGCTCTCCTCACTTGGTTGGTGCCGCTGTGCTCGTCGTCGATCGATATGGCCTGTAGAGTCGGGCCCTTATTATCATGGGACGTCGAGTTGGTGGGCGTCGAGGCTAGCCCCCCCTGCACGAAACTGGCACCGGAGCCGTGGGGAGCCACGTGAATCTCATATTGATTGCTCAGTGAATACCGTGATCGCGCACAGATATCGGCAATGCGATCCAGGTCAGCGCCGATGTCGTGTTCGATGTCTGCCATTATGCTCTTGAAGCTGAAGTCTTCGAGAGGTGGAAGCCTCACGTCGTCCCCGGGCGACGGCCTCGGACCGATAAGCGGGCGGATCAGAGTCACGCCAAATCCATGGTGGCGGCGGCTTTGATTAGAGGAGGGGGCTTTGGGCCTGCCCTTGACGCCGGAGACAGCGTCCCGGCGAGAAGCGGATTTCGCGCGTGTGGAAGAGGAGATGGGGCCCGAGTAGGTGCGGACTAGGACGGGCTGGGAGTAAATGCCGGTGGTGGTGCCGGTGGTGGTGCCGGCGGTGCTCGGGGCCGGACCGGAGGTTTTGGCGTACGGGTGGCGGGCGATGGGCTGGGAACGGCTCAACTCTTGTAGGGCGGTGGTGCGTTCGGCGGCGTTGGCGTCGCTCAGAGGGATGGGTCGGCCCTGAGCGGTGCTCGTCGACACGAGCGACACGGACGACGTGTCTGGCTGGGACGGGGGTGGGAATCGGTGGGATGACGTGAATCGAGACGAGGCCTGTACGGCGGATGCCTGTGCGATTAGGTTGTCAACCCGCGACGAGGCCATCTTGTCGTTTAGAGACTGCAGACTCCAGCATACGAGGCGGGTGGCGCGATCAATTTCGCAGTTGTAGGTGGGTAAGCCTAGCCTTGTACGTGCTTGTATGTAACATACTATGTATGAGACCCGGAGACATGCGATTAATGATTAATACGTAGGTGGGCTACATTCAGTAGGTATCTACCTACTTAGTATTGGGGAAGAGGAGGGGGTGGGACTTAGTTGTGAGTGTGAGGCAGGAGAGCGAAAATACGGGGTTTGGATTATGGGAAATCAATTGGTTCTCATTCCTTTCCCATGCCTGTGCCACGTCGCCATCGTCGTCGTCGCCCGGCGTTGCTCTGACTGGCTGCTGAGAAGCTCGCGGCCTGCAAAAATTCGTGTTGTTCTCCGAATGGTTGGATTTACATGGATGGCAGTGGTTGGTTCACTCATTACCTTATTAGCCCCTCCTTGGATTGAGTCAGTACTTAGCTCACCGCGCTATCTAAGTACCTACATGGTAAGTGTAGTACAGTAGACATATAATTGCAAGCAAGGAATACCTTATTTAGGCATATTGTACGGAGTATGATTTACACTTTAGGTAGACTGTATCTTAGCTCGGTTTGGCGGGGGAGGGGCTCTGGACCAGTCTACTACCTACACAAAGGCACCAGGTAGGTATTTAATTACCCATCTAACCTACCTAGGTACATGCTCGTGCCTATGATGATGACACAATCACCACCGAGTCTCGGCAAGAATTGGACGAGTGCTCTATCGCATGCTGCGCCGCAGGTGGTTATGTGACAAGTAGAAAGGCGAACCTTCACTTCACGACAGTTGTTGTGTGTGTCCTGTACTGGGCGGTTTCTAGCTTTGTTCTTTCTTCCTGTTCTTTGATCATGGACACAGGCTCCATGTATCAGGTCTGTAATTAAAACAGCGATGATAAAAATGGCTTATCATGCTACATGACTGAAACGCTAGGTGCCTAGCTACCATTGACTAGCCATGTTGTGCTACCGTTTACGTACGATTTGGCTGTAGACAACCGAGCAGCGATCTAGCGGTATTAAACAACATCATGCCTCTTCTGTTTGTTTCCGTCTCCCTCTCTTGCCTGTCTCGCTATGCATCCTCCTTAGTACTGGGTAGGTTGGACTACGGTGCCGTAGCCTTGACCACCGGTTTGAACTCGATCGCTATAAACGCCTGGTGCTCGTCTAGCTGCTAGACGGCCTTCTCTCGCCTGCTCCTGGCGGTCGTAGTAGACATATTCAATATAGAAGGCGTGAATATGGCCAGGGATATAACTGTTGCTACTTGTCAACGCCTGGTCGGCCGAGTCTACGACTGGATGAGCATACCCCAGAATAGTGAGCGCGATGTTGATAAACAAGTCGGCACCGCACCCGGATACAATGGCAACACCAGCCGGAGGGACTTGGTGTGCATGTCAGCCTGCTCTTCGTGCGCATCATTCTGCTTGGGGCTTGGGAACTCACATAGGAGGGTGATGAGGACTACTAGAACCGCTGACGCAGCACCCATTTTTCTAATGACTGAGGTTGAATGTGGCTCTTAATAGCAACTGTTTTCCTTTCTGAACAGACAGTTGAAGGCCAATGTATCTCTGGACTGAACTGAACGAGGTGAGATAAATGCGTCAACGTGGAATGGGTGGAAGCTCTAGGGAATTGTGGGCATTGCAAAAGAGGGAGCACCTAGAATCAAGCTTTATGTTGCTTCAAGGTTCTTTGAGCATGTACTTGCTCAGTACCTGCATAAACCGTAAGTAACAGTACAACTTAGGTAGGTAACCAATTACACCTATATCTGTGCCTCCTACTGTAGCTAGTAGGCAATGTATGTATCTAAGATGTCTTTGATAACAACCTACATACATCGATATGCCTAAGCCACGTGCCTAACGTTTGGAGCAAGGATGCATTTATTTACTTCTGTTTTAAAAACTTCAGAGAGGAGCCTTCTCTATGGAGATTAAATACGATACATATATAGTCACGTCTACACACCTATACAAATGAATTTATAAGTTATTTTTACATCAGACACTAATATCATTAACAGCATGGGAGGCATCGCAGTAAACGGTGTAAGTAGATAGAGTACATAAGCCAAAGGGAGAGAGCTCTTGAATGACGTAGCAAGGAAACCTCGAATATCTACATATGTAGTGGTATGGCCACGGACAGGTTTTGGCGGCCTTGTTGCCTATCTAGGTAATTGAAGGGAGTGGTTTTGTCTAGCGCTTGATTCCATCAAATAAGGCCACCCGCCGGCATCTTGATTGACATAATGCTATACAAGATAGGATCATATTTGCCATTTTGTACGCTGTACCTGTTAGGCATACTATATCTCTCCAAATACTGGGTAGGTACATAGGCTTTTTATCACCAAGTTACCTAAGTACCTGCAAAACAAGCCCTGGTTGTTGTGTTATGAACTAAATATTTTCTACTTGCTACAGTGCCTAATTAATAACTTCAGTGCCTCTACATAAGGATATAATGCCGGTGTACTTTCTTTATTTCTTTCTAAATTTCTTCGCGGACGGGGGACTGTTTCAATAGGTAATGGTGTTCTGATCGGTTGTTTTATAGCTTTGGTTCAATAGGTACCTAAGGTAGGTGGATTAAATATGTATTTATGACCTAGGTACATATGGGTAGACTAGGGTTGCGCATATTATATATATTGGTTAATAGTATATATAGGTACCTCTTCCGTGCAGGTGGTTTCAATAGGTAGGTACCTCCTCTCCTACCTCCTATCTACAGCACATGTATGTACGTACGAATGCAAGGAACGGAAGCACTTGGCATTGACATAAGCGGAATCTAATCATCTGATGTATAAAACAAGCTTGATCAAGGCGAGTGGAGAGTGGCCCATGATGGGAGAGTGGTAGAGGTAACGGATGGGGCTAGAAGATGGAAAGAAGGCTGGCGGCTGGCGTGCAGATGTTAACCGCTAATGTGCAGTATACTGGTAACTAGGTAGCTCTTTCGCTCTGGCCCAAGCAGACAGGACTCCTGAAAACCAACAAGCATCGTTTTTCCTGTACCAGTCCGCCAGTCCGTGTTTCTACAACCGACAATTGTCACTGGGGGGCCCTTCACACTCGCGTTGTTCCGGCTTCTACCTACCCGTTGCCCTCCTCCCTCCGTTCACGGCCTCAGCTTCGCCTTTCAGCATTTCCGTCCTTCGTCGCCAACCGTGTCGATTCTGCTGCCACTCATCAATTCCATTGTGTATCACCGCCGTCATCGTCGCCATCGGCCAACAGAAACACTGGCACCAGCGCTCTGCATCGCCCGACTGGCCTCGTCCCATCTTCTCTCTCACTTTTCCGCCGGCCCCTGAGCTCCAAAGCTCCAACTACTGCATACGCCGTTCACCACGTCTCTCACTTCAGTTTTTTTTTTCCTCCGTTATCATTCTTATTTTTTATTCTTTTCACACCTCCAAACCAATAAAGAGCCATCAGGCCCTCTCTCTCGTTTCTAGTTTTGAGTACAAGTCAAGGTCAGTCGCTCGTTTTCAGAAGATTAAACTACAAAAAGAAGGGGAGAGAGAGAAAAAGAGAGAGGAAAAAAAAAAAAAAAGAGAGTGAAGGACAGAAAACCCCTAAAAGCAGCCCAACAAATACGGCAAGCATTCTAGGTATCTTATAGATGCCCTTGCTTGTTCCGCCCAACCGAGATTATCACTATTATTAGTATTGCACGCTGTCTAATCCTCTCATGCTGCTGCTGCTCCTACGTCTGACGCTCCGCAACCACTCTAGCTACTACATCTATTCGTCTTCGTCTACCTCAACAACGAATAGCGACCCTACCATCGCAGCTACAGCGTAGCCTGTATTCCTAGTCCTGAGCATAAGCGGTCCCTGCGTCCTGTCTTATCCGTATCCCCCGTACATACCCTACAGGCAGCTCCCGACGGCAATCCTCCTGTTCCGAACATGTCGAATCAACAGACACCGCCGCCCCATACTGATCGATACGTTGTTATCCATGTTGCGACTACGTGCGACGAGCATGGCGTCTATGTGACCAAGGACTCGGCCGAGGTCATCGAGCTCGGCTGGATCTTGCTCGACTCCAAGTCGCTTGAGGAGGTACGCTGCTGTTGCTGTGATGGATGCATGCGAATAATCGGATCCGTGCGCGCGGCTGACTCGGAGATTTTCATCTTGTAGATACACCGCGAGAGCGTGCTCGTTAAGCCTATCAATACGCCTATCACCCCCCTATGTAGTGAGTGACCCTGATTCGACAACGAACTAGGTCGACGAGAGAAAACGGGAGCTTGGCAGGCTGACCACGGGTGAACCTGCCCAAATATAGCGAGCCTCACTACCTTGACGTGGGAACATGTGCGAAACGCCGGCACCTTCCGAGACGCCGTCAACCGCTTTGATGCCTTCGCCTCCGAGCATCTGACCTCGCAGAATCTCGACTTCGTCTTCGTCACCCTCGATGCCTGGGACCTCCGTGTGCAACTACCGCGGGAGGCCCGCGACAAGGCCGTTGTGCTTCCCCCTTACCTGCAGCACTCCCGCACCTTCGACCTGCGGACCGAATACCAGCGCTGGCAGCAACACCACCCCGAGTCCCTCCCCTTTGGCCCGTCCATGCTGTCCAATATATGCGCCGCCCTTGAGGTCGAGCCTGTCCAGTCGAGCGCCCCGATCAAGCATAATCTACCATTCCACCTGCAAGCCTTAGCCCCTGCGTCACCACGGCGCGCAATGGAAGAGGCTGTAACACTTGCCCGAGTGCTCCGTGGCCTGATTAGGAAGTCTCAACCGCCTCAAGACCACCCTGATGTTCTCACTCGCCCCATGGATGCTCGTGCTGATGTGCGCGCCTTCTTGTCGGAGAGGAGCAAGGTCCTACACATGTCGGGTCTGCCTCATGACACCACGCAGTCGGAGCTTGAGAGTTGGTTCACCCAATTTGGCGGCCGCCCTATTGCCTTCTGGACCCTACGCACCCCCGAACAGCACAAGCCCACCGGCACCGGGTTTGCTGTCTTCTCATCCCATGAAGAGGTTAGTGCTTTCAAGGCCGGTCTACCTCGGAAGGACATGATTCCTTGGTTTTTCCTTCCCCCAATTCTCTAAGCCGCTAGTGTATATATCTTCCGTTACTGACTGTACTAATGCATAGGCCGCGGAGAGTTTGTGCATGAATGGACGCGCTCTCAATGAGAAGGCCATCGAGGTTTCTCCATCTTCGAGCCGTGTGCTTGACCGCGCGGCCGAAGTTCTAACCCCTTTCCCTCCTAGTAAGAACCGACCACGCCCCGGTGACTGGACTTGCCCATCCTGCGGCTTCTCCAATTTTCAGAGACGAACAGCCTGCTTCCGCTGTTCATACCCGAGCAATGGACACCAAGGTGAGATGAGCTATGGCTATGGTTATGGTCCACCGGCCATGATGGCGCCCCCGCACCATGGTGGTCACCATGGGAATATGGGCCACGGTGGTGGTCGTATGGGAGGCAGTGGTCCCGTTCCCTTCCGGGCTGGAGATTGGAAGTGTGGCAACGAAGTCTGCGGTTATCACAACTTTGCCAAGAATGTCTGCTGCCTTCGATGTGGTTCGAGCCGCGCTGGCGCTGCCATGGTAGCTGACTCGGGCTACCCATCGCCGATGGATGGTGGTTCCAACTATGGCATGGGATCGGGCTCTATGGCCGGCACGCCGGGCCCTGGACCCTTTGCCTCGGCTGGGGCTCCCTTTGGACCTTCTGGTGGTTACGGCCAACACTTCGGAGGACCACCCAGTACGTATGCCCTCCCATCGGGTATCGGGGGAGGCGCTGCCCCTTATCCGTCTCTCAACACGCATTTTGGTCCAGCCCCGGGATCCCACTCTGCTGGTCCGTTTGACAGCCGTGCTGCCGAGGCCGCCTTCCAAGCTGCCGGCAACGGTCCCGCATCCGCAGGCCCATCGAACAACAACAACAATAACAACAACTTTTACACGGGACAATCGGAGAACGACCCCTTCGCATTCCTGTCCTCTGGCATGGGCGGACTTTCTGTTAGTGGTGGCGATGCTCGTCAAAACGGTGCTGGGGCACCTCCAAGCAAATCGCCTGCTTAATCAACCAACCCAACACACTATCGAGCGACTCGTCTCAACTGTTGTGGTAAACTTACCCGGACGGGCGGGCTTTGGAACTACTCCTAATGATAGATAACTTTCTGCTTGTCAGGATATTTATGCAGGCCACTGGTCGAAGAGGGTTACGGTTCCCATAAGCATATTCCCACGACCACGGGGTTGGACACCTAGACATAAGGAATCCATAACAAGATGAACGAGTCTCGATTGAATTGCACATGGAATGTTTTAGTGGGAGTTGGAAAGAAAAAGAAATCAGGGCAAGAGACCTCTTTCCGACACGAACACGGGAAGGGGTTAAATCGGCGGTTTGATGGCATTGCGAGCCTTTACGTGCATCTTTCACAGCAAGCACCTGGCATACTCTTAGCACTTCAACCTAGACGGACGGACGGACATACTTGTACATGACTGGAAATTTGTAGCAGGACTGGGCTTGAACGGCGGCATAGCGAAGGGAGTGAAAAGGATGTCTTTGGGTTGTGTTCCAGATCACTTACCCAAAGTTTGATGTCTCAAGTTATCGTATCTCATTTTTCTACTGTGGCACTTTCTACCATCTCTTTTCTTCTCTCGCCACCTTTACTACCACCTTATTCTCCCAATCCTCCAATTACTCCCGTTAGTTTCGCATTCGTGTGGTTGTATCTTGTTTTTGTGTTCTAATACTGTTATTATTTGTTTAAAAATTCGTTACCACAACAGTCTCATAGTCCTATCATCATTTCTCTCCCCTCCCCTATTTCCTTTTTTTTTTCTTTTTTTAAAAGATAGTCACATGGGTGGCAGGCTTTAAAATGGCCCTGATGGATGGTTTGAGGAGTCAGGGCGGGTGGGTTGGTTGGCTGGCTGGCTATCCGGCTCCGGTTTCGAGGGATGGCAGTGCGTTACGGCTTTTCGGCTCCCTAGGACAGCTCCTCGTTTCTCTTTGGCTTCAAGCCGTGCTTCGGAGTGTAGACGCCTCCTTACCTGCTCTTAACCGCTACCAATTAGGCGAACGGGGGAGAGTACACCCAGATCAAGAATTTCACTGTAGTGATCGTCCAAGATACCAAAAAGGGGATCACACCAACGGGAAATACGACCATGTTCCTAAGTAGAAAAAATCGGTTCATAATAGGCTTCGGCGAGCCACCATCTCATGTCCGAGATAGCAAATGTGGAAATAAGAACACATTCACAAGGTCCTTCGTGCCACAATTATTTGGGAGCGTATATATTATGTGAGTAAATGTTTCGAGAGAGTGGAAGGTCAACGTAGGGTTCTAGTCTGAAATGGGGTCTTTATATGCGCGTGAGAGTAGTTTTTATATTATGGTCGTCCCATTCTCCAGCTTTCGCATCGGGTTCCAACGTGTGACGAGATAGAAAAGAGATGCTGAGAGGAGTTAGCCGAGCTTATCTGGTCTGAGCGTCCCTTTGTAGAAGGCAAGGCAGGCGGCGTTGGGCCGACCTTTTCATCATTCGCCGTGCCGGGGCTGCCATTGCTGCGCGGAACTTTAGCGGTGCATCGACAGCTGAGTAGGGGTTCTAGGACACGCTGTATAGGACCCGGAGTGTCCTTGGAATTGCGGTGCTCGCCTAGCTCGTCACGATGAGGGGGATCCAACGCAACGCGGCCATCATAACAAAACATATAAGTGAAAGTGATGGCTCGGTTATCGTGTGGTGGCCCCTCCTAGCCCCGGGGTAATTTTACTTACTTATATGGTGAGTTTTTTTTTTTTTTTGGGGGGGGGAGGGGGTTGATGTGTTGCATGCGTGAAAGAATGGAAAGAGTCTGTCATAATGAGTATCGTATTTGTACATCCTTCCGTGAAGGTATTCATGTAGATTTGCTTTTTACCAGTAACGAAGGGCGTCATCACTCTGAATCTCCCACGCATTGTAACCGAGTTAATAATTGGACTGCCGACACGAAATGAGTAAATGGGCAACATCCCGACCGCGCGGCTGAAAAACTAACATATCATCCAACTTCATGTAGCATTCATCATTAGATGGTCTATAAGACGCTTGCTACTGATCAGTGAGAACAAAATATCAGGCTGAGCATCTATCTCAACGTAGTTCATGATTGGAGCGCCCTTGAGGAGACATAAATACTGCCTTTTTATATTGCATCACAGCTAGTACAATTTGCAAGACTAACCCCGCCTTGACCCCCAGGGCACAGCTATTGCGCCTAGCAGCAAGGGGACGATGAACCCACGCTTGGTCAATCGTCAGTCATGCAACCCGAGTAGTTTCCACACGTTTTTTTTTTTTTTTTTTTTTTCACTCGGCTGTAATGGTGCCTCCCCGAGCTCCCCGCCCTCGAGCCCTGCCTCGTCCACGACCACGACCGCGTCCACGACCGCGGGAATCTAGTTCAGCAGGCGGCGGAACGGCGTTATAGGATTGCTGGTTCTGAGTGTTGTCGCTCGAGACACCGGAGAGCTGTGCTGTTATGCTAATAAAAGACCCGCCTCTATTGGCCCCTCCGCCCCTTCCACTCCTGCCGCCGCGACCACCTCGACCGCCTCGCTGTTCTCCCTGCACACCATTGTGGGAGTTCGGCCCAGCGGATGGGGTTACGGTGTTATGGGTTTGTAGAGAAACTCCTATGGGATTGCCCACTTGCCCGTTGGTGGCAGGCCTGTGTCCGTCTGGGGACGGTCTGTATACTAGACTGCTGTGCTGAAGATGAGGCACAGGATTCCTGGGACCTTGTTGTGATGGGCCGCCTCGCCCATTTGTGACGTGGCGGTTACTAGCGTTAAGGGCTTCACGCCAGCTTCCCTGGAGGCGCGCAGGACGCTCGGCATCCCGAAGTTGGGGACCCGCTGATGCGCTATATCCGCGTATCGTTAAGGGCGTTTGTACAGGCCGCCTTTCCATGCTGGATTTGGAACCCGTAATGACTTGTCTTTCAGACACATTGAGTACTGAGTTGGCCGAAACCGTCTGTCCGCGGAACGGTGCACAACGGCCGTTCAAGGTTGTGCCGTTCATGAAAGCGTTATCCCAGAGAATGTCTAGCATATGATGGTTCCCCACTGTGCTGACGCCCACCACCGTACCCCTAGAAGCGATAGGAACTTTGCCTGAGGCCTGGACGTAGACGACCCGATCGCCAAGTCCAAATGTCTGGTGCCCCAGTCTCTGCTCCGAATCCTTAGGGTGAAGAAGAGCAGATCGAGGAACACCCTTTAATCTCCTCCGGTCGGTCTTGATACCAGATTCCCTTAGAGTGTCCGCTTGTTTCTGAAGTTCCATCACGACTTCGGAATCTAGTTGCTGCGCGTCGAGCGGCACACGCTCAAACTTGCTCGTTTCAATCGTCTTGAGCCAAGCTCCGATTTCCTTGACCCTGGTGCTCGCGACATCAGGGTCCGACCAGAGATCTGTTTCACTCAACTCGTTCCCTGAGGGATTCCGTAGAATCGCAGCGAAGAAGTCGGGAAACCGAGTCATATACTCAACTAACAAGACGATTGCGGCTGGGCTAAACTCCCAGCCGGAGTTTGACTTTCGTGAGTAGCCTAACACTTTCTGTTTCCTTCCCTCGAACTTGAGATTTAATCCTAGGTTGACCTTCATGCTCCCACCTACGGTGTACACGTAAAACGAGGATGTGATCTTGCTCAAAATTAGCGGGTGAAGACCTAGATCTCTAGCTACAGCGAAGGATGGCTTGTAGCCGCTTCGTTGCTCTGCGCGGCGTATGATCTGCCGAGTAAAATCCGACTCCTTAGCGGTAACGGACAACATAATTTCAGCCTTGTTGCTAGCATGCCCGAGAACTTCGAGGGGACGCCCATAGGCAAATTCACCTAGAAAGAAAGCGTGTGCGCCAATGGGAAACTCTTCTTCGATAGGCGCGGCAGCCCGCTCGATGAATCGCTCATCAGGACTGACAACTTCATCAACAATGACCTGCGATGCATAATCCGTTTCCATGCCAGGCACGGGCCCATATACCTTAACGGTGGCGCCCTCATCAGTCTTGAAAAGGCCTTTCAGCATATCGACGTGAACTAAGGACTCGACAGAGCCTATAATGACCCCGAGTCGTTTGCTGTAAAAGTTCTCAATCCGAGAAGCCTTCTTGTTCCATTCTTCAATATCCCTACCTGAATGGTGGGTTTGAATTATCTGCCCTGAATTATTCGGATCAAGTGTGTAATCAAAAAGCTCGTCAGAGACCCGAACAATTCTCGCCTCTTGTAAAAAGGGGTAGCCGACATGGCATATTTGACCCAGTTTAACCTTTGCCGACTCCACTCCACAGCGCAGCTCTATGTTTGATAGGGTGACCACCATGCTTTCATTGCGGCTTTCCTGCTGAAAGACGTTGATGCCGTGAAAACCAAGCGTTGCGTTGTAAGGGAGTGTCGCAAGACTCGGGAAGCCAGCTAGCGCATCGATGCCTATTTTTGCCCCATCTAATAGACCTACGTAGAGATCTAGACCTTCAGCTACGGGAAGGTCGAAGATGTTTTCAACGCACCGACAGTGTGGAATATCTGGGAAAATGCCAACCATAGATGAAGGATAGGTGAAGTTAAGGTTTGGATCGTAAGTAAATTTGAGTGACACGCCAAAGTCGTTGCGAGCCTTCTCTTCTGGGGAAAGAAGCTCATTGCAAGGAACCATGGCAGAAAGCAGCCGGTCTTCTTCGATGAATGGAATCTTGACAACAGCCTCCCATTCCATTTTTTTCCCATTCATATCCAATTCAAAATCTCTTGGATAGAAGTCGATGATTGGTGACTTAGAGTTGGTCATAAGTTCATGGTATACGGATGGCACAATCTTCTTGCTTCGGTCAGGCAAAACACCCATTAGTTGCTCAAAGGGTCGGAAGGGCTGTCCAAGTTTGAAGTTGAGGTCCGCATTAAAACCCTTGGAGATATCTGTCATCACGAATTAGTCGTGGTTATGGTGTATGCGGCTACAAGGGCTGCTAAATCTTACCTGATGTCATGGGAGAGTAATGATACCTGTAAAACCAAGGCCATGAGGCCACTCCACGGTAGTAATAATACAATACCCATTGCAAACCCTGGACGTAATTTTCGCTCAGCTTAACAAGCTCCGAATCTCTAGACTCAGCTAGCCAGTGAAACTTCTCGTCGTAGTACTTTTCCTTCCACTCTTCAAACTTTTCTTCGTATTTACGCTGGAGTGTCGCTCGCGCTTCTTCCGCTGATAAGTCGAGAACCTGCGCATTGTCGTAGCGCTTTACCACCCGAAGCAGAGCGAGATGTCCCTCCTCGTCTTCTTCCTCATCATCCTCATCCTCGTCGGTTCCATTAGGCGCTTCTACCTTTGAGGGAAATGTCAAAAGCAAGTCCCGTTGGCCATCATCGTTTTGGACGGTGTGCCACTCAATATGCAAGTTTTCTGTAGCATCCTGTACAAACTTGCGGTCCGCAGCGACTAGATCATGGCCCAAATTTAAAGGTCCATGAGATCTCTTAGTTACGAACTTGCGAATCTGCTTCCATAGTTCTTTCTGTGAGCTTGTCACTACGAGCTTTCCCTTCACCTTAGTAGACTCGTGCCCATTCGTGTCAGCTAGCTGTTTGCTTCTGAGCCACTTAGAATCGGCGTATTCGTGCTCGAAGTGTCGGTATTCCTCTTTCGACAATTCGTCTAGTAGTAGTTTCAGTCGAGGTAGATTAATAACACCTTCCTCGTTGATGTACCCCTCGCATTGGGGAAGAACGTTCTTGTAAATACGAAACATGGTCGCCAACGCCCCTTCGTTGATATGGAGATATGGGAGGTTAGGAAGGAAGTCGTTTCCAACAAAGAAGGCCATGAGAATGAAATCGTCTATAATCCGTTCCATGTCAAAAGGTATCTTTAGGGTACCATCCCTTTTCAGGTCCTGAAATTCCAGCTCGAGGTATTCGCGAACAATACAAAGATGAAGAAGGTAAAAGTTTTGGTGCTCCAACTCTTTCGACTTGGTCTTCGAAGCGCGGCCAAACGTGACCTCCTCTCGAAGCAGACAGAAATGCGGATCATGGCTTAAGAGGCCCAACATAATGAGATCAGCATCAAGACCGTAAAGACAATGGCGGACGTTGGGATGATAATCTGGCTGAGCCTTGGCACTCCTGATATATTCCATGATCTTGTGCTCGCCTTCACCGGGGACTTCATGACCGGATAAGACGATATCGCAACCCTGCCAGTCCGAGTCCTCTGATATCTTCTTGTTAATGAAGTACTTGAGCTGGCGGGTGAGCTTGGCCATAAACTCGGTTCCCGGGGTGATGCAATTGCTGTCGAAAGGATCTTCCTTGGGCAGCTCCTGGCCCTCGCGGATGGCCTTCTCACGGGCCTGTTCAGCGTCGAGGGCGGTACGGAATCGACGAGCCCTCTGCTGATTCATCTTGGCCCTTGGAGCGACACCGTCAATGGCCATGAAAAAGAGCTTTTTGGGTTTGATCTTGCCGAAGAGATGCTCGATATAGTTGAATATACGGATGAACATTTCATCCTCGCTCAGTCGAAACGAGGCATCGGAGGAGTCTTTATGGGTACAGTTGTGGATAATGCCATTCATGTCCAACTACATAGGTCAGTAAGGAGGGCGGTTCGAAGCCCGGAGAGCACGGTAGTGTGGAGGGCTGGGCTCGCGCACGTATAGATTATCGAATTCAGGTATTCGATTCTCGGCAATGAGCTGAGATATGGCGGGATAGCGCTCGGAGAGCCATCGAAAGAATTTGGGGACACTGTCGCATAAAAAGTTTTAATCATTAGCTGAAAGGGGCGCGGGAAAAGGGAGGGGCCCGTAGGGAGGGGGGGGCCAATGTAGACGAACCCCATGGTGATGACGATCGTAGCGGGCGGTGGTGGTGGTGGTGGTGGTGATAGTAGTGGCGGTAGTGGTGGTAGTTGACGATGCTCGTCGACGTCGCTATGAGCTGGCTCAGGCGGTGGGTATTTCGTTTCTACAAAGAGGCACGCGATGTATTATTATGCTGCAGCAGCGATAAATCGATGGATGCAAAGCACAATCCGGCGCAGACTCGAGTTCGCCCGTGTAGTGAGTGAGACGAGGACTGGGAAGCGAAGAGAGTGTCAGCTGATCAGAATGCGTAAAACGCACGATGATTCTAATTATGCGACGGGAGTGCGCAACATGCGAACATACGACCTGCTTCTCTTCTCCGCCGTCTCGACAAGGTCAGAAGGAGAGAAGAGGTATACACTGAGAGAGGATGGAGGTTACAGAATATATTGCAACAGAAAAAAAGGAAAGCCACACGCTGTACTCGAGCGATAGCAGCAGAACGCGCCCAACTTGAAGTGTGAATGAGCTTTTGAGGTGGCTACCTACATCTATCTCTAGTGTAAAAAGGTGGGTTGGGGCAATGACGATTAGGTAGGCGGCGGACGATAACTGTGGAGAGTTGGCAGGCGGCCTATGCGTGGTTCCGTTTCCCTGGCTGGGGCTTGGACGGTACCTACCTGGTAGGCACACATGATGCCGGACACAGAGAATCGTACACCTAACTAGGTACCTCCTACCGAGTAGTGTAGCGAGCCTACCTAGGTAGGTCTTGTATGTACATGCATAAGTTAGGTACATTTGGATAGCTACAGCAGTCCCGGTCGAAATCAAGGATCCCGCCAAGAGATTTGGGAACGTATGAGCGATTCAGTGTTGTACTGTAGTACTTAGGGCCGCCTATACATTTAGCGTTATCAACCGCTAATACAGTGCGCTCGGGAAGCCATAGCACCCTGTTCCTACCTAAATATAGTGGTTGACTGTGCTAAATGTATAGGTGGCCCTAAGTACTACAGTACAACACTGAATCGCTCATACGTTCCCAAATCTCTTGGCGGGATCCTTGATTTCGACCGGGACTGCTGTACATTCAGATAGGTAAGGCTAGGTACTGCTAATTGGGCACACCTTCACCTAAATAAGCACGTAGACGCGGTGCCTAGGTAGGCGAGGTAGGTAGCACCCGCAGGTACCTCTTCCCTTAGGTGGTTGATCTAGGTATGCATGCCCCCTCCCCCACATAAGTACATATCTAGGTATACCACATTGATCTCTGTGACTTATCGATCTGGGTGGTTTTTCTGCAGGGCATGCCACTTTACGCGCACCGCGTCAACCCGCCTAACCTACCTAGTAGGCGAGATATCAACCTACCTACGTACCTACTTCTGATCACATCTTTTCGTCTGTGTCTCGCACCTACGATCTTCCAGTTGCAAGCTTCCACAATATCAAAAACCAGACCTTGACTCCAATCTATTTTTGCCCACCTGTTATTGAATTACCACCGTCCGGGGCTCTCTACCAAGAGCTTGCCTATCCTCGTTCTCGCCGTGTCTACTACATCTACCATGGCGCCTGCTCCGGCCGTCGACGATCTAGATAGTAAGTCCATCCCCGTGCTCGGACGGTTGCATGCTAATGAGGCGCGTCATTAGTGGAATCAAATGGCCGGGAATATGGGGAGGATGAGGAGCAGAGGTTGGTTAACGAAGGTATTCCCGCCTCGTTTCCAATTCACTCTCACGTCGATTGACCTCCGGAATAGAGTATAAGACATGGAAGAAGAACTCGCCCTTCCTCTATGACATGATCCTGAGGTATGCGCTACGCTTGTAGTCATGTACGATTACGGTGCTAACATCTGTAATAGCACTGCTCTAACGTGGCCTACGCTCACCGTGCAGTGGTTTCCCGACGTTAAGGAGCCTGAAGGCAAGGATTGCCGAATCCACCGCGTGCTAATTGGAACCCACACCTCGGATGAGAAGCCAAATCACGTCCAGATCGCCGAGGTCGAGGTTCCCAAGACGAGTCGCCCTAATGTGCGCGACTACGACGAGGATCGAGGCGAGATTGGTGGCTATGGTAAAGCCTCCGCCTCCGCTGACACGGCTGCGATGAAGTGGAAGGTTGTACAAAGAATCGACCATCCGGGCGAGGTGAACAAGGCTCGCTATTGCCCCCAGAACCCTGATCTTATTGCCACCCTGGCCGTCGATGGAAATATTCTCATATTTGACCGAACTAAACATAGCTCCGAGCCGAATGGTCTGGTAAACCCCCAGATTAAGCTCCTCGGACACAGCCAAGAGGGCTTTGGGCTCGATTGGAGCCCCCACACAGAAGGTTTTTTGGCATCGGGAAGCGAGGACCAAACCGTTTGCCTGTGGTATGTTGGTTACCACACTAAGTCTGCGAAACCCGGGTTGCCTAACATTGACTCCGCCGTCTCTAGGAATCTCAAATCGCTCCAAAACGGTAGCACCACGTTGAACCCCTCTCGCCGATTCACGCATCATTCCAACATTGTTAATGATGTTCAGTATCACCCTATATCGCGCCATTTCATTGGCAGCGTCTCGGACGATCTCACTCTACAGATTCTAGATGTACGGCAGTCATCCGACGTCCAATCATCGCTAGTTGCAAAAAATGGGCACAGTGATGCCATCAATGCACTGGCCTTTAACCCGTCCACTGAGGTCTTGGTAGCCACCGCATCGGCGGATAAGACTATTGGGATCTGGGATCTGCGCAATGTCAAGGAGAAGGTGCATACTCTTGAAGGTCACCAGGACGCTGTCACCTCACTCTCCTGGCATCCGCACGAGGCTGGAATCCTGGGAAGTGCTAGCTACGACCGGCGTATCATATTCTGGGACCTTAGCCGAGTAGGCGAAGAACAACAGCCGGATGACCAAGAAGATGGGCCTCCCGAACTGTGAGTATTAACACACAAACGCCCCTCATTCCTTGAAGACAAACTAATCGATATCCTGCTTAGGCTATTCATGCACGGTGGTCACACTAATCATCTAGCTGATTTTAGCTGGAACCTGAATGACCCGTGGCTTGTTGCAAGTGCGGCCGAAGACAATATGCTACAGGTCTGGAAGGTTGCAAAGTCGATTGTGGGCAGAGATGAGGCAGATCTCCCTCTAGATGAACTTGGCAGGTAAAAACGGGTGGTGGTGCATGGATATCTGATCTAAGGCGATGGTTCAGGAGATAGGGCGACGTCATCCTGGATTGCTGACACTTGGCTCAGTAGGGACCGCAAGGCAAGGAAGGGTAGGCGCAGATACTTATATGATCAGAAAAGAACGGAACGCATGCAGCGTCAGCGAGTTGCTCGCTCGCTAAGTGATGTGGAGTTAACCGGCGTTGGAGAGTAGCCAGCTGCTCTCCCGAGCGGCCTCCTCGCTATTTTACATGGCAAGCAGAGCATCATCCTGCGATGTTAGCGACTACGATTCTGCTGCTGACTGTCCACCATGACTTAGAGAGCGCTGTGCCTATACCAGGGATCAGGGGGGTGATTGTAGCGGGAATGGACAATCTTCTTCACGAGGCCCACGGTAGTTCTTGGCATTAGGTGTTTCTCTTCTGCCAAAGTTTAAGTAGCTATTTTTATCTACATACTTACATCGATGTCGTCTTAGCGGCTCGGGTTCCTACGCCTACCTTCCTACATAATATGTTATACGGATTCTAGTCGTCCACGCACAAGAACGCGTGAACCTTTCCTAAGTCTCTGATCTACCCTATCATTGGTAACATATGTGTGTAGTGTGCTCTAGGGACCCACCCGCCTTGTGGGGATACAGAGTCTCACAACGCAAGTGCCTTACGTAACTGGTCTAAGTGTCGGGTGACATGAAAGGTACCTGGTCGGCTAGGTACATGTAGGTAGCTATATGCAGGCGTGTCGTTTCCATTGTCGCCTACCTGGTATTATGGTTGGTCGTCACTCATCGATGGTCATCTTTACACCTCTTCCTCTACATATGAAATAGAACCGACTAGCTACTAGGCTCCAGCCTATCTCGCAGCCCACGGCTTAGGCTATCCATTGCGCTCCGTTTTCAATCCTTTTCACGTCGAGGCGCAGCCGTTCCTATTGTCCAACTCTACACCTCTAGCCAGTCATCAAATCAACGCAACGCCGAAAACCTCCACTGTCACGACCTACCCAAGACACATCCGGATATTCCTTCATTTCTACCTATCTGAGCTGCGTGGGCATTGGCATTGGTATTAGAGGCCCTCCCAGCGTCGTCGCCTGGGCGCATGACTCTAATGCGGGAATGCCGCCCACATCTCCATACCGTTCAACCGAGCCACCCGATTCTCTTCTCGATCCCGACTCGGACGCCGACCTCGATCTTGACCTCGAAGAGCTCGACCCTGCTACATCGTCGTCTGGTGCCCATGGCTCCAGACTTTTGGGGGCAGAATCGGGACCCGAGCAAAGAGCACCGTCCATCGCTCTCCGCAGTCTTCGGATGAGTGGCTTGAGGAGATCCGCCAAACGGAGCCGCGGCTATGGCGAGCTTGGCCGCGATAGGGTCGGCGGTGAAGCTTCCGTGGCCCTGATGGGCGATGAGCCGCGAGACCAGCGCTATTCAGACGGGAGCGGAACCGCTGGAGACGATGCGCCTCTTCTACGAGAACAAGATACTCGCCCACCACGCTCCGCCACTCGCGGACTTCAGGTGCTCTCCAAAATGCGTTCGCGGCTAAGGGTTCCCAGCTTCATGTCCAGCCATAGCACGCACCGGGAAGATGGTGAGGACGATGTTAACCAAGAGCTCGAGGATCCTTCAGCCTCTAGAATCGTCGCCGTAGGCTTGGCTCAGATAGCTCGCTACCCGCCGAACTTGATTTCCAACGCCAAGTATACCGCCCTCACGTTTCTACCCGTCACTCTCTATAACGAGTTTTCCTTCTTCTTCAATCTGTACTTTCTCCTAGTTGCACTGTCACAAGCCATCCCAGCACTACGCATAGGCTATCTATCGACGTACATTGCCCCGTTAGCTTTTGTTCTTGTCATCACGATGGGAAAGGAGGCGTACGACGACATCGAAAGACGGCGGAGAGATAACGAAGCTAACTCAGAAGCATATACGGTCCTTGACTTTAGTGATGCAACTCGGGGCGCCGCCCACCGCAACTCTGCAAACAAGCTTACTTCATCGTCACTGCGAAATCGTCACCAGCGCCGGTTTGCGCAGCAAGATAGGTTGTCCGATATTCGTGAGGAGGAAGAACAAGTTGAAGGAGAAGGCTGGAATCAGTCATTGAACGTCCAGGAAGTGAGCAAGAAATCCCGCGACCTAAAGGTCGGTGACGTCTTGAAGCTCGGCAGAGGTCAACGTGTGCCCGCAGACGTGGTCATTTTGCAGTGCTCGGCAATGGAACCCTCTCAGGATGGGGGCGGAGACGTCGACTTAAGTTCTTTATTGGTCGACACCGATACAGACCGCACAGGCGGAGATGGACCTGGGGAGATAATACACGGCAAGACGGGAGGTCGAGACAATTCGCAGCATTCTGGAGGGGACTCCTCTGGGGAGACTTTTATTAGGACAGACCAGCTTGACGGAGAAACAGACTGGAAACTTCGAGTTGCTTCTGCTCTTACGCAGTCACTTCCTTTAGAGGATTTCACTCGCGTGAGGGTCACTACCGGGAAGCCAGACAAGAGAGTCAATGAATTCGTCGGCACTGTTGAAATCCTCCCATCTCATAGTGATACAAGAAGGGACCCGCCCAGTTCTGGAGGCACGGCGAATCTCGGTCAAACTGCTCCTTTGTCTATTGATAATACGGCCTGGGCTAATACTGTTGTTGCCTCGCAAGTTACCACATTGGCAGTCGTCGTTTATACCGGTCCACAGACTCGATCAGCTCTGTCTACCGCTCCTTCTCGATCCAAAACGGGACTCTTAGAGTATGAGATCAATTCTTTAACCAAGATATTATGTGCACTTACACTGGCTCTGTCTATCATTCTCGTGGCCCTCGAAGGTTTTAACAACACAGAAGGAAATGTGTGGTACGTTAAAATTACTCGCTTCCTGGTTTTGTTCTCTACAATCGTGCCCATCAGTCTTCGGGTGAATCTAGATATGGGGAAAAGCGTTTATTCCTGGTTTATACAACGGGATGCCGATATACGTGGTGCGGTGGTCAGGACCAGCACTATTCCAGAAGACTTAGGGCGTATTGAATACCTACTTAGCGACAAGACCGGGACATTAACCCAAAATGAGATGGAAATGAAAAAAATCCACGTTGGCACCGTATCCTACGCCAATGAAGCGATGGACGAAGTTGCCTCTTACGTGCGACAAGGGTTCGGGACAAAGTCAGGCAGCCAAACTTTAGTCACACCATCGTCGGCACACAGCATAAATACCGGAGCCGTGGCGACCCGAACCCGACGGGAAATTGGTTCCAGAGTCCGAGATGTGGTGTTGGCTCTAGCGCTCTGTCATAACGTGACTCCAACCATGGAAGAAGAGGATGGTCGCAACACTACTTCATACCAGGCCTCATCCCCCGACGAAATCGCGATAGTCCGTTGGACGGAATCCGTCGGCCTTCGCCTAACGTATCGAGACCGGAAGCGAATGGTCTTGGAATCAACAGACTCGAAGATGACCATAGTCCAGGTACGAATATTAGACGTGTTCCCTTTCACATCTGATGGAAAACGAATGGGCATCATTGTGCAGTTCGACGAAGACAGACACGCCCACCCGCACGGTAACAGCACGGGAGAAGTTTGGTTCTATCAAAAGGGTGCTGATACGGTAATGGGGTCTATAGTCGCCGCGAACGACTGGCTGGATGAGGAAACAGCAAATATGGCCCGAGAAGGTTTGAGGACGTTGGTTGTTGGACGTAAAAAGCTCTCACTTGATCAGTACCAAGAATTCTCTACCGCTTATCAAGATGCTGCACTCGCTATCAATGGCCGCGAAGCTGCTATGCACCGTGTTGTCACTCGCTTCCTCGAAAATGACTTAGAGTTATTGGGGGTTACAGGTGTTGAAGACAAACTACAGAAGGACGTCAAGCCCTCTCTGGAACTCTTGCGCAACGCTGGCATCAAGATTTGGATGTTGACAGGTGACAAGGTCGAAACGGCGAGGTGTGTCGCCGTAAGCTCCAAGTTAGTGGCCAGAGGTCAGTATATATACACCGTGGCCAAACTTAAGCGCAAGGATAATGCACAAGACCACCTTGATTTCCTCCGTAGCAAGCCAGATTCCTGCCTGCTTATCGACGGAGAGAGTCTGTCGCTATTGCTCACGCACTTTAGCACCGAATTCATATCAGCAGCCGTACAGCTGCCAACGGTAGTAGCTTGTCGATGCTCGCCTACACAGAAAGCAGATATTGCTAAGCTGATTAAGGAATTCACCAAAAAGCGTGTATGCTGTATCGGCGATGGTGGCAACGACGTGTCCATGATCCAAGCCGCAGATGTGGGCGTCGGAATCGTGGGCAAGGAAGGACGACAAGCTAGCTTGGCTGCGGACTTCTCGATTGAGCATTTTTGTCACCTTACCAAACTACTTGTATGGCACGGCCGCAACAGCTACAAGCGCAGTGCGAAACTGGCTCAATTTGTGATCCATCGTGGCCTCATCATTGCTGTATGTCAGACTGTGTACAGCATCGCCATCAAGTTTGAACCAGAGGGTCTTTACAAGGTGCGTTATTCCCCCCCAGTTTCTCTCCCTCTTCCTCTTCCTCTTCCTCTTCCCTCATCCCCTAGTATACTTACTATCTATAGGACTGGCTTCTTGTAGGATATGCGACCGTCTATACCGCGGCTCCAGTGCTATCACTAGTGCTAGATAAGGACGTTAACGAGGATGTTGCCAATCTCTATCCCGAGCTGTACAAGGAATTGACTTCTGGCCGATCCCTGTCCTACCGTACCTTTTTCGTGTGGGTACTAGTGTCGATATACCAGGGCAGCGTAATACAAGGGCTATCGCAACTACTTACTGAGGTAGATGGGAAGCGGATGGTAGCAGTAAGCTTTACGGTACTAGTGCTCAACGAGCTCCTCATGGTTGCCATTGAGATTACAACATGGCATCTCGTCATGATACTGTGTATCGCTGGGACGTTCCTCGTTTTCATCGGCTCCATCCCTTTCCTAGGGGGCTATTTCGATCTTGAATTCGTCTCCACATTGTAAGCACCCGCATTAGAATAAGTGGCTAGCGAAAGCCAGTGATGACTAACACGGCGGCAGGGGATTTCTATGGCGCGTCCTTGCAATCGGCTCTATTTCTCTCATCCCTCCATACGCAGGCAAGATCATTAGGAGGACGATGAAGCCCCCATCGTACAGGAAAGTACAGGGCATATAATGACAGCGATGATGGTATAATACGAATCAGGCGTAGGCATAGTTGGCCCGGCGTTTGCGGTTTCAATGCTAGGTACCGTTAGGCTTGCCATGGCTTAATTACAGTGACCCAAAGAATGAATTGGCTTCCAAATCAGTACCTTTTCGTCAGTACCTAGTTACTTATTTACAGTATATACATTCAAATCATATCGAGGCCACATTGCTAGGGGATATTTATATGACAATCACGCTACATACACGCCAGAAGATCAGCAAAACCATCGGTAGCTCGCAGTTCATGTCGTCATTCTGACTAAGCAAAACTATGGCTTGTTGCTCCTAAGCAGGCATCGTATGTTTTTAGATTGACGTGTAGCTCATGCTATCACTGCCTTTATCACTTGGTAAGTGACAAGGGAAAAGTAGATAGTCAGGTCTTAGTCTTAGTAAACAATGTATGCCTGAAGAGGAGTCGAGTATTGGATCGTGTTTTGGACTAGCCTAGCTGAACTGCGAGTGATTCAGGTACATTCCTCGCCTCGCAAGACTTGAATATTGCGAATTACTGCAATAGAGGTACAGGAACGCTGTCTCGTTTGTCTTCATTTACTTAGGTAATACACCTCTCCCATACCAGCCAGCAGAGGCCACTAGTAACTATTAGCGAAGCGCTAGAGTTACGTGATGTTTGTTCTTTACAAGGGTTTGATGACCTCCATTGCAGAATCCACTCGAGACCGCCTGCTCGCCTGCTGCCATTATAGGTCCTACTTCCTATTCCTAGTATGGATTTCCGGAGCCACGAACTCACAGAGCTGATGAGCTGTTCGCTAGCTATACCGATTATATGATCGCATCTTGACTGATATGTTGTAGTTATATTGAATACTTATAGCCTCTATGATCGGAATTTAGCGCGTATTAAATAAACCGTTGAGAAGCAAGCGCCGAAGAAGCATCTCCACTACTTGCCTAGCAGATACTCTGAGTACCTAGGTATGGAGATTAATAACAGTGCGCCAATCATCGACGTTGGTGCTACTGCAAGGGTACTTAGATATGTCTTATCCTTCTTCGACCCAACCCGATCTGGTAGCTCAAGGCATACCTAGGTAGGTAGCTACTGTATCTTAGCAGGGAGGTACCTAGGTAGTTAGACAGGGGAACGCAGAAGTCTGACAGGAGAGGTGCTTGTAGCTTCTGTAGGTACAGGAGGTATAGGAGGTACATGTAAGGTAGATACCTAGGATGTATTCATGCCATGCGGCGGCGGTTCCTCCCCGCTCGCTCGCTCGGACGAATGCCTGTCCCCCTGCATGCTTGTTTGGTGCAGGTTGACGTAAAGCGCCATTTGACAATTCCAACCAAGCAACCGAATATTTTCATTCTCGCTCGTGATCTGGTAGTCTACCTACCTCGCCTACCTACCTATATCCCCCGCCTCCACCTCCACTTCCACCTCCACCTCAGCCTCCGCCTCTCCGCCTTCGTTCTCATCCTCCTCGCCCTCGTTCCCCAGATTTCTGCCCAGATCAACCCCAGATCATCCAGGCTCGAGCTTCCTTCGGTGGCCAGCCAGCGATCTGCCCCTTTGCGCCTCTCCTGTCTCTCTTCTTTCCCCAGCTCGTCGTCTCACCTAGCTTGCCATCCACCTCGCGTCTAGCTTTGTGCTTGCTGCAGCCGCGTAGCTACCTACCTAAGTAGCTCAATTCCTCAAGACATAAATAGAATCATAGTGAGCTCGACATTGGTTATTCCAGATAGCTCTCCCCCACCCCTTCCCTTCCAGGTAGCAGTAGCAAAGCAAAGCGAAAAGCGACTCACAGCTTCGCCCTCTTCTCCTTTACCCAGACACCGAAGAGACATCGAAGCCTCAGGCCCCGAACGCAGCCATGGCTAGTGACAGCGGGGATCGAGCCGAGCGTGAGATCAAGAATCATATTCTTTTCGAGATCGCTACCGAGGTTGCTCATCGCGGTACGTCTGAGGCGGATATTCCCTCTGCGCTACCACCTGCAGTGTAGTTTCTAACCTCTTTACCAGTTGGCGGTATCTACTCTGTCATCAAGTCCAAGGCTCCCGTCACGACTGCCGAGTATGGAGATCGTTACACTCTTATCGGCCCCCTCAACCACCAGTCTGTAAGTATCGTCCGGACCATCTCCTCCGAACATAGTCTGTCGCATCGCCGTGACCCAGCTAACAGCTATCTACAGGCCGCAGTCGAGGTAGAGGAGCTCGAACCCACCAATCTCGAGCTCGCCAAGAGCATCGAAGCCATGCGGAATCGAGGGATTGGTATCTTGTATGGCAGATGGCTAATAGAGGGTGCTCCCCGGGTGTTGCTTATTGACACCAAGACAGCATACAAGTACATGGATGAGTGGAAGGCCGACTTGTGGAACGTGGCAAGCATCCCTGCTCCGCCAGGCGATGACGAGACGAATGAGGCTATCGTCTTTGGATATTTGGTCGCTTGGTTTTTGGGCGAGGTATGTTTGGGACATCAATTCCCTCCCCTTCCGACGAGATTTTGGCTAACTCGGCCCAGTACGTATGCCACGAGAAGAAGAAAGCCGTCATTGCCCACTTCCACGAATGGCTCGCAGGCGTCGCATTGCCGCTTTCCAAAAAGCGCCAGATAGATATCACTACCGTTTTCACGACTCACGCCACCTTACTGGGTCGATATCTTTGTGCGGGTTCCGTCGATTTCTACAACAACCTCCAGAACTTCAATGTGGATGCAGAGGCCGGGAAGCGTGGCATATACCACCGTTATTGCATTGAACGCGCAGCCGCACACACATGCGACGTCTTCACTACCGTCTCGCATATTACTGCCTTCGAAAGCGAACACTTACTAAAGCGCAAGCCTGATGGCGTATTGCCAAACGGCCTTAATGTTACTAAGTTCGCTGCCGTGCACGAGTTCCAAAACCTGCATCAGCAGGCCAAGGAGAAGATCCATGATTTTGTGCGAGGGCATTTCTATGGGCACTACGATTTTGTCCCCGAGGACACTCTCTACTTTTTTACGGCTGGGCGCTATGAGTTTCGCAACAAAGGTGTAGACATGTTTATCGAGTCTCTCGCCCGGCTGAACCACAGGCTCAAGAACTCGGGCAGCAAGACCACGGTTGTAGCATTTATCGTCATGCCAGCGCAGACCACATCCCTTACCGTTGAGGCCCTGAAGGGCCAGGCCGTCGTCAAGTCGTTAAGGGACACGGTTGATGTGATCGAGCGTGGCATCGGTCGCCGTATATTTGAGCGTTCGCTTAAATGGCACGATGGCGACACTATGCCAGATGAAAAAGAGCTCATTACGAGCGCTGATCGCGTAGTACTAAGACGCCGGCTCTTTGCGATGAAGCGTCATGGACTTCCTCCTATTGTTACACATAATATGGTTAACGACCAAGATGATCCCATTCTCAACCAAATCCGTCGGGTACAGCTTTTTAACCACCCCACAGATAGGGTCAAGATTGTCTTCCATCCCGAATTTTTGAATTCATCAAACCCCATTCTACCGTTGGACTATGATGACTTTGTGCGTGGTACCAACCTAGGCGTCTTCGCCTCGTACTACGAACCTTGGGGCTACACTCCGGCCGAGTGCACCGTTATGGGAGTACCCAGTATCACGACAAACCTGTCAGGCTTCGGTTGTTATATGGAGGAGCTGATAGAGAACTCGAGCGATTACGGTATCTATATCGTAGATCGCCGCAACAAGGGTGTCGATGATTCAGTCAACCAGCTGACAACGCACATGTTTGATTTCTGCCAAAAGAGCCGCCGTCAGCGGATCAATCAGAGGAATCGCACAGAGCGGTTAAGTGACCTGCTGGACTGGAAGAGGATGGGAATGGAATATGTCAAGGCACGACAGTTGGCGTTGCGGCGAGCATACCCATCTTCGTTCGCGGGCGAAGAGGAGGAAGAAGACTTCATCCCCGGTGTAGAACAGAAGATATCGCGTCCGTTCTCGGTTCCAGGCTCACCCCGTGATCGAGCCGGAATGATGACACCCGGCGACTTCGCTAGTATACAGGAGGGACGGGAGGGACTGAGTACGGAAGACTACGTCGCATGGAAGCTACCGTGAGTTGACTTACCCTTAACCCGACTAACCGAACCCAGGGAAAATAGACTAACCAATGCTGGCAGTGACGAGGAGGATCCGGATGAGTATCCTTTCCCGTTGACACTACGAACGAAATCAGGACCGGCATCACCCCTCGAAGCTGTACAGCCGAATGGGAACTAGGGAAGCAGGCAGAACAAAAGCTCGGGCAGGGCCAACGGGACCAAAACTTGAACTAGGAGATTCCAGTTGCGAGAAGTCGGTCATACAAATTCGCTTACTACCAGTAACAAATTCTCCAATCCCAGCCCTTTAACATCAACAGCCAGAGCTAGTTTTGCGAGTCAACAACAATCATGTGTCCCATTTAGGGATACGCTTAGGTTTAGCATGTTTCGATATATGAGACGACAAGAGAAGGGTTGCGGCAGAGAGCATGACTGGTTTTTCTTTAAGAGTATGGCCCTTTGCGTAGCATATGCATAACAAACACGTGCATTAGCGGGTAGTTTGCCGTCTTTGTATTTCCAGGCTCGTATTTGGGGGTGGGGGGGGGGTTTATTTCGTTTTCTTCGCTATTTCTATTGGTCAAACCGATATACCATCGATCGGAGCCTGCTTAATACAAGCTAAAATAAACGGACGTGTATAGCTTTGAATATATATTCCTGTATTACTATGAACATTACATAGATTAAATAAGGCAGCATGAATGTTTCCCCCGGTTAAGACTCAACTGATTCGACATCGATGTGCCGGAGTCGCCACCTATATACTGGGTATGTGTATTAGGTGCCGCCTCCATCTTCATGTGTCGCACTGGAGTCTGCACTACTTCAGCCTTTAGCTTTGCATGAGGGTCACTTTTCAAGCTGGGACCATTCATATAGACTATCAAGTATCATACCCGGCCTTGAGACTTTAAATCAGCAAATTTAGTTATCACTACGCTACATAGTCTATATGTATATATATATATATATACGTCTATTAAGCCGGGGCAAAATATTAGTTGTAAAGAAGAGTACAGCATATATAGCAATAGAGTACTAGTTGGTGTATTGTGTCGTATAATATATATGGCCAATCCGGTTACTCTAGCAGTATTTCTGGTTTATATATATATATATATATATTATATTATATGATATCTTGATTATTCTACCATGTATGTCGTTGTCAAAGCAGAACGGGATGGAATTCTATATACTCTGGCGAATATACGTCCTATCTCCTCCTTGTCTCTTTTTTGGGCAACAAGGAGTCTTTGTGAGAGAAAGCCGAGTAAAATGACGTATTCCTAGGATTATAACTGAGCCGGGCATGATGGTCTCGACTCAGTATTTTCGGCAGTAAGTGAGTGACTCGAGTCAATCAAGCCAGGATGGGGACTGAGCCCACAGTGTACTACTGTATTATACTGTATACAATAGGTACGGTATCTACTTATAGCTTGGTAGGTCATAAAAATAGTAGCGTGAGAGCGCACTAGCTTACCGGGGCAGGTACCGGGGTGGTGATAGCTGTGCAGCTTGCCAGATCAAGCTACCTACCTTAGACATAACTACTTATGTAGTTATATTCAGGATTACTACTTACTTATTCAATCCGCTTCCTTCCTTTTTTTGGGTCATATTTTTATACTGCTGTAGTAAGTTCCAACTATCTAACCTACAGTAAGGTACTAAGGCGCGAACTATACTCGAATATCTATTGATAAGGAGAAGAAGGGTAGACAAGCGTTGTCCTATCCAAGGTGCCTTAGACGAGGTACATCGGTCAATTACTTTGAATACTTACCTACAGTAGGTACATACATAGTAGTAGGTTCTCTAGTAGTTATCTACTGTGTTTACCTAATTATCTGGCAACCTGCTTTTCTTTACTCCTCTTTCCTTTCCCTTCCTCTTTCTTTCCGTTCAGTACTTCGTACCCGGTCAACCCAATCGACATTCGGCTCAGCAGCCGCACCCACAATCAACCCTCCCACGCTCAATCGCAACAAGCAGCCTCTTTCGCAGACTTATACACACACTGCTTGACTCACCCGTCCCACGTAGATAGAATGCCTAGGGGAGGGGGGAGCACAGAATACTGCATAGAACACGGCCAAGGCCTGTCACTTCACGTACCCATCTACTACCCCAGGCTGGGACAAGCTAAGGCAGCGTAACCCGAGGATCCATCATAACCAATTCACCGCATGCATACTAACATACCTAACTACATACTAGGTAGTTACCTACTTACACATACCAACCAATGGATACAACTGACATGTGCGTACAGTACGTACACAGGCAGTAATACATACACCTACCACTGTCTACCTACACTCGGCCTCCACCCCCCTTCCACCTCATCCTCCTCCTCCTCCTCCCCTCTTCCCCTCCTCTCCTCCTTGCCTTACAGGCGTGCACAATACTATAGCCTAGCTGTTGCTTCTGCCTTTCTTTCCTTTCGCCCTTTCTTTCTTCTTTGCTAATCCTCCCGAGACCCAATTGCCTTACCTGCTTACGCTCCCCATCGCCTCTTGCCTCCCGATCATACGCTTCCCGCGCTGTCGTCCAATTCGTTCGATCAATACCCGAGCCGAGGGCACATAGTCTTCTCGGACCGCAGTTCTGAGTCGGACTTGGCCCCCCGCAGAATGAAATTCGCAGCCATGAAGTTCTTCCGTCGAAGTAAGAAGTCGGCCTCGGAGCCAAAGTCGTCCAAGAGACCACCACAGGCCTACGACGATATCGAACGCGACAAGTACCGCCTCTACAATCCCCGCCATGACCAGCACTACAACCACGCCGCCGAGCGGAGCCGCATCTTTGCGCCCTGGCTGGAGCTGCCTACCCCCATCCTCGAGAGGGTCTTCGCCTTTGTCTGCCCCCACAGCTGTGACGAGTCGTACGAGACCTGCGAGAGGAGCGCTGTCGAGGATGCCTGCATGCTCTGCGATCTACGCGACCTGGCTCACGCCGGCCAGGCTTGCAAGCGCTGGCGAAGGTCCGCCATACAACTCATGTACGTGTCTTCCCACTCTCGTTGCCGTGGTGGCCGTTGTGCTTTTTGGCGGCGTCGGCCGGTCCGGCAGGCTAACCACACCCCCTCCTTGCCTAGGTACCACAGTATTCGTATAGACTCTGTCCATTACTGCGAGCGAGAGATCGACCTGTCCGAGAGACGCAGACGCAAGAGTCGCTTCGACCGCAACGGTGTCCCCGAGGATCCGGCCGGCGCCCGCCTCCATCTGCTATGCCGTACTCTACGCGACGACCCCACGCGCCTGGGGAAGCTTGTGCAGTATTTCAAAACCCCTTATATGCTGCGAGAGTCTAGTGCTCCCATCCTGGCGAGGACCATCGCCGTTCTACCCAACCTAAAGTACGTCGATCTGCCCGAGGGCTTGTTCATGGACGATCCTGTCCATCATACCCTCAAGCTCGAAATCCAGGCTCGATGCCCTGGCCTTCGGAAAATGACATATCTTGCCGGCAGTGAACGTAGCCTCGAGACGCTGGGTCGCGGCAATGTGTGGCCTAATCTCGAGGTTCTAGAGCTTGGTAGGATTAACATGGATCCCGCTGTACTACGACGCGTCCTTGCCGCGATGCCATGTTTGCGGGCTCTTAAGGCCTCGGACTGTAGAATGCTAGACGACGACGTTTTCCGGAATAATGATGTCCTGCCAGCCTTCCCGCCCTTGGAGGAACTCGTCTTCACCGACGTCCCCCGTGTCACCGCTGACGGCCTGGTTGCATACTTGTCTAGAGAGGACGCCAAGCACAGCCTCAAGGTCTTGTCTCTTGCCAATACCGGAGTACACCCCAAGGCCCTTCACGATGTTCTGGCCAATGCTCCGCGTCTTGTCACACTATCCATCACCGAACAAGTCGACTCTCCCTTCCCATCTCACGGCGTCCCCATCCCTCCGCTATCCAATTGGGCTCTAGAAACATTACGTTACGAGATCACGGCCTCTCCCGCAACCTCCACATATGCGAGTACCACTGCCGGCTATTACAATTACCTAGCATCGTCACTCTTTGCGGGCGGTTTACCACGCCTAGCGGCTATCTATGTCCGGGATCAAAGCTTCCCTGATTTACTTCTCGGTTTGCCACCTCCTATGCCCGGCTTCGCTGGGAGCCCTCAGCGCCCCAGTAGCGCAGGTAGCACGGGCATGTTCAACGCGGGAGGAGGGGGCCTCTCACCGTCGAGCACGGGAGGCTTTAGTAACCCCACACCTCGCTTTAGCTCGAACAACCCGTTTGCGTCGGCATTCAACGGCCCGCGTGGACCTGGCATGTTGTCTCTGAATCAAACCCTCGAGATATTCACCAAGGGTGACGATGACCTCGACTGGGGCAGTACGCGCATGGATCCTTTCGATGCCCTTGGTGGCGGCGGCCGAGGTAGAGGGCGCCATGGGCGGACCGCAAGTTCGGCGAGCGGCCGGCCACTCAGCAGCTATGGCCTATCTGACATAGGCGCCGGCTGGCAGGCTGGTGGCGGGGCTAGGATGAGCGTCATACAGGGTGATGGCCATGGCGGCTTTTTAAGTGTGCCCGGTGAGAATATGGGAGGCCATGGGCGCAAGAGTAGCGCCTCGAGCTTTGGGCAGCCGAGAGACGAGTGGCCCCGGCCAAACAGTAGCCAAGGTCCTAAGAAGGGCGACCGAGACCTCTGGCGGTAAGCGAAAACGGGGTTGCGGAGGCGGGACGGAAAGGGGGATTATATAATAGGCGGGCACGAAGGGCATATTATAGCGAAAACCTGACCATTGCACGCTAACGCCAGACATGGACGACGGGCGGTTAGGGATTATGAAGCATAATGAAAACTAAATGTCCGGGAGGCGGGGAAAGGTAAACTAATTGCGCTGGTATTTCGCAGCTGGAATATATACCCCGGTAGACGAGATGGTTCGATGTTTGTGGAACATGTATAACAATCCTGTACAATTTTTCTTCTGTCGGACAGATAGGAAATGGGACAGTAAGTTGATATCTTACGCCATTCTTTCGTTTTTATCTTTTTCTTTTTTTTTTTTTTTTTTTTGCACTGCGTCTAGAAGTCCGTCCGTCTTGAAGAATGACAAGTGGCCGCGATGATCTCTGATGACTGCAACATTCGTGCCGGTTTTTAATGCTCACTATCTGACCCACGGTTGCAACCCGCTTTCTCGTCTAAATATGTGTTCGGACGTCCGCAGGGCGAGAGAGGCAAGGGCGGCGGGCCTAGCTTGCTATCTATCTATAATGCAAGACAGAAGCCATACTTTACTCGGGTAAAGAGCTTGCCCTTGAGGGATATATGATAGGATGGGCTGATTATACGTCATGTTTCAGGGCCTTAGAATTGCTCGTAGGAGAAGTGGGAGAGGTAAGACAGACGGACCATTTACCCGTCTGCCGGCGGGCATTTGGGGCAGCTCCGGCCTCCTCTTCAGCCCTGGTAACCGAGGAAGTCATAGTAATGTTTCATTAGTAAGAAAGAAGGGTCAAGATAAGAAGGCAGGTTAGACGGTTGTCAAGCATGTCATTGTACAAGCAGGACACATTCTCAGATAATCCGAGATCGAAGCAGGAAAAGTAGTTGTGTTTAGTAGACAGAGGCATTGGTGTTTTAATGGCGAGTGGTAAGTAATAACGCATTGGCTGCTGGTGGCCTATCTACGTTCTTTTTCGCCCTTCTCATTTCCATTATAGTATCCCAAAGGACATGACGCCGATGTAGCGCCCTCTAGTTCTACATATAGTACTATATCTAAATATGGATCTGGCATTCTAGACGAAATGTATCCGGAATATCGTCATGACATAGTATTCGTTACCCGCGCTCTATTGCGCCGAGGCGCGGCGACTCTTTTCGTACTGGTACAACATCGCTTTCTAAGTCTCTAGGTCGGGTCGAGGCGGGAAGACCTAAGTATAGATAGATGGCGCTGGGTATCATGGTGATTTGACGCGCACATCAACCCGGTCGCAGGGCACCGAGCAATCTACCTAGGTAATCAGGCTGGCCTGGGATAACCCGGTCGCTAATAGATTAGCCATAGCATATCCAGTAACCTCAGTGATTCTTTGTCAAATTCTACGCAATTTTCGTCACAGTTAATTCTCCCGACTCGCTGCCGTCAAGCTCCAGTAGTCCGCCTGCTTCGAGCTTCTTCTTCCACTTCGCGCTTTCATAAGGAGCAAGGATCATGGTCATACGAAGCGGTGTTCCATCGCTAGAGTCGCGCTCATCGACGAACTGTTCCATGGGGGTAAAGGTCCACCGCCCAAAGGCCCAATTCAAAATATACCTGGTACGCGTGGATGGGTTCGATAGCGGCGTCGATACGTATCCGTTTTGGTCCGAGTTTTGGACCTCGGCTGCCGATGACTTCATCAGCACCGATTTGATCCTATATACCTCATCTTTCGGGGCCGTCTTGAGCAACACCATGAGTTTGGAGGCGTTGATGACGGCGTTTTCGGGTCCGCGTAGCGTGACCGAGAGCACCTCGACTTCGGACTGGTGATCGTGGCTATGTTGACTCTCCTGGTGGCCATGGCCGTGGTCTCTGTTCTGGGGGACGGCCAGGTACCCGTCGGTCAGGGCGCGCGCGAGTCCCCCGTCGATGCCGAAGATGACGTCGACCGGGACGCGGCCTTTCTCGCTCTTGACCCAAGCGACATCGACCTCGAGATCGCCGACGCGATCCCTCACCTCGTCAAAACGGCGCTCGTCGCAAGCCTCCCACTTGTTGAAGACGATGATGTCGGTATAGCGGGCCTGGAGACGGGCGGTATAGCTCGTGTCCTCGTAGCCAGACCAATTCTCGACGTCGATGACGCTCGCGACGCCGTCGAGGACGTACTGGCCGCCGGTCTCGCGCGCGATGCGGTTCACCTCGATGGCCAGGGTTGCCGGGAACGCGGAGCCCGAGGTCTCGATAACGATGCGGTCGGGGCGGACCGTGTCGCGCAGCTCGGCGAGGGCGGGCGCCAGCTGCCCCACGAGGTTGCAGCAGATGCACCCGTTGAGCAGCTCCTGGACGCCCGAGACGGCGCTGCTGGCGGCGAGCTGCGAGTCGATGGCGACGTCGCCGAACTCGTTCTTGAGTAGCGCAAGGCGGTACGACGGATTGGCGACGCGGAGCTGCGGGATGAGATTGAGCAGCAGCGTCGTCTTACCCGAGCCCAGAAATCCCGTGATGATGGTGATGGGAATCGGCGTCATTTCTTTCCCGGTCGGCTTGTTTATCGTCGACCCGCCGGCATGTGCTGCCTCGCAGTAGAAGAGCGAGAGGGTGGAAAAGGAAAAGAAATAGGAAAAGAAATAAATGAAGGAAAGCGAATGTATGTATGAGTTGCGAAAAATAGACACAGGTAACCAGGGTGAGACATGGAGGGGTTGAGGGGTTTCTCCAACAATGACCTTGTCCCTCGTCTTATCTTTATCTTTTATCCCTATCTCTTCTACTATGTATACCTATCTTGTATCAGTACGTACCTAGGTACCTACCCGGGCAGTTACAGCTGTAAATCAGACCCCGGTAAGGCTTGGTTTCAGGGGTCTCCACTAAGGGCACTAGTGCCAATATATATATAGCCCGTGCTGTTGCCGTGCTTCCCGATTTGCTGTACTTAAAGCCCAAGCTTTGCCAAGATCTGCACAATGACGTAGAGTATACATCTAAATAAAAAGCTGATCTACATATCTAAAGGAAACTTTTATACACAAGGTAATTTTTACTACCTACTTTAACACAGAATAACAGGAATACAGGAGCGTTTCATTATCGGATGTATGAGTCAACACGACCAAGAAATCCGCCGGGCCTGCCAAATCTCCCCATGGGTTTGATCCCTTAAAAACATGCATCGTCAAAGCTAGCAAGTTCTCGTCTTTAAGTTGTATGAAAACTTGTAAAGTGTGCTACCATCACCTAGTAGTATTTATAGCAAAGTGTGGGTAGCCCGAGTTCAGAAATCGAGCCTCGTTATTGCAAACTAGTAATTGTGATATTTGGGTGTAGAGTTAATATGTGCTTGACTTTTATAGAGATAAGAATGTTCTTAGGAGTACTATACCTACAAGTTGGTCATTCGATTTGAGAAGAGAAAGCGTAATCTAGGACTAGGTAATCACTGAGCACATTTAAACGCGTACCGTAGCAAATCGATGAATCACAATGCAAATTTAATTGCTATGAATTGCTATGGTTATATTCCGCTTCGTCTTCACATATTTTTTATTCGCAAGCTAGCAATGGCCTCCTTGGGACTTATTCAACCCTCAAGTGCAACTGCTGCAATATGATGAAGTGACACGCACACATTAGAGTACATTTCGGCTCCATTAGCAAACTGAAATTGGCTTCAATTAATATATCGCCATCTCAAACCCATGTCTTACCATCTAATTGCTGGGGCAGTTAGGATAGTCGGCTTGGAAAGCTGCCGACTGCTTCACGAACAAAGGCAGGTAATCCTGCGTCGTGAAGTTCGCGCTGACATAATAAGTGACATCTGCCGACGTGTAGTTCGAGCCGAGAATAGCAAGCACGTCGCCCTCAATGCTGGGGAGACTCATGTAAGCTTCCGACATATCAAAACAAAGAGGGAGTTTCGAGAGCCCCGTCTCAATTCACCGGGTTGGAGTAGGTAGGTAGGTAGGTAGGAAGGATGAGGGAAGCACTTACAAGTCCACGAAAACCACGTCGACGACGTCGGCTTCTCCATTCTCGTCGAACCCAGCCGTGCCCTGGAAGAAATCGGGGATGCCGTAGTACGGGATTTCCGAGTGCGCGGTGTCGTCGCCGTCACTGCCCCAGTCGTCTGTGGTCGTACTATAACACTGGAGTCAATAATGTCCACTTATGGTAAAATTACTCGGGGTTTCGGGAGCCCGCAGGAGTAGTAAGAGCCAAAAAAGCCCATTGAATTTATAGCTCTCAGACATATTGAAAGGGGAAATAAAAGACTCCAGGGGACGTACTAGCCGGGCACGAGATCAACGACCTGGCGCCTGGTAACTCCACGGCGGCTATTCAAGAGCATCTCATCGCGCCTCACCTCGCTCATCGGCTCGACGATGGGATCTACGCAGAGATCCCGCTCAGTCGGCATGTAGCCTAGCGAACGCTTGCCACTGGCCCCTGCGTTGTTCAGCGCAGCGAGGAGTGTGCTGGCTTGCGCATAGGGCACGTTGGGGATGTAGAGGAATGCATCCTGAAACGGCGACACGATGAAGCTGTCGTCGAAGGTGAACGGACCCTTGTACATGTCGAAACGAACACCACCAGTGTTGGAGATAATGTAGCGAGCGACGTCCTTACGGTCATCGTTGACAACAACTTCGGCCAGAGCCTCGGCCAGCAGCGGGAAGATGTTACTATCGCTATCGAACGGGGCACATGTCAAACAGTAGTCCTGGGGCACACAACCGTACAAATCCTCCAAGTTCAACTGCGCTCTGTACTTGGTAATGTCTGACGTGGTAGCCCTGCCGTTGTCGTAATCAAAGGTATGATCATACCAAGTCTCGGCATCTTCGAACCATATGTCAATTGTATTCCACTACGGCAAACGTTTGAAGGGGTTTCAAGACAGCTGGGGAGAAGATATAGGAATACAGCCCCTGCATTGAGTAATCCTGCCATGTATACCAAAATGGGAGAAGAACTTACGGTAAACAAACGTCTGTCGATTCCAATCGAGATATCGGCGAGAGTAAAAGAAAGGCGAGCTGGATGCGTTCGTCGCCTTCCGTGTGGGATTCGGCACACCTGCAGGGTTGGGGAAAATACCGTTGAAACCGCTGTTGTCCTCGGTGAAACCAGACACTAGAGCACTCGGAGTCAGTTATCACTATTCTGAGTAGATTTAGGAGGACTTTAGAAGCTTCCAGGCACTATATTGTCCCCAAAGGGAAATCTTCTGCTTGAAAAGTAGCCGAAATAAGAAGAAAATAACTCCGAGAACTCCTTACTAGAGAGCCAACCCAAAGTCTCGCAATAACGACCTGCAATATCCAGTTAATCACGGCGCCGTCATTTTGCTGGGACATCGAGACCTTGACATACCTGACTCGATCGCGACGCTGCTGTCATCGTAAACAACAAAGTCGCGGATATGGCTGTGGCCACCTTCGGCGTCAGTTAGCAGCATATTCAGCGCAACGAGCTAGTCAAGCGAGGCACGAACCTAGGATTTGAATAGGGGTGTCGGGATTAACTGCCCGAATGGCATCGAAGACTGTCTGGAAGCTGCTGTCGCGGACAGGGTTGTGGCCGATAAGGACGAAAACGTCGATGGGATCGCATGAATTGATGGCCTCCATGAACCATTTCTGGGTGACCATTGTCTTTGCGGGGATGACCTTGGTGACATTGGTGTTTCCTAATCCTTATTATTAGAGTTACCCTGAATTGTAGAGGCGGTAGGGACGTAGTGCTCTAGGGGATACAAACCGGTGAAGTCGAACAAGACGCCAAAGGCCATGATCCGCAAGCCATGCTCGGTGGTGAAGTATCTGTGCGTCTTGCCGATGTATTCCCACTCGCCGGTCTCTTGGTTGGCGATTTGGACGTTGGAGGTTAGGTACTTCTCGCCCCAGTAGGTCGAGATTTCGTTCCTTATGACAAGATAGTGTGTCAGCGGTCCCCCCGCTCAAGTTTTTCATATTGTAAGGCATCTTTGAGACCCAGTATGAAGTATCTGTCATCGTACAAGTCTTGCTTATGTTGGAGCTAGCTGGAAAGTAATCGCAAAATGAGCCCCAAAGTCACTTACAAGGTCTGGTAGGCGACATCAGCCAGGTAAAGCTCGTGGTTTCCAATTGCAAGCAAGTCGTAGTCGACGTCATCAAAGATGGTGATTGAGATCTCTCCGTCAGGCGAGGTAGCATCGCTCAAGCCGGCGCCGTCGTGCAAGTCGCCTATTCATGCCAAGTTAGTGCAGCCGAAAATAGCCATTTCGTAGCTTTATCATATAACGTTACCTGTATCGACTATGAGAAGGTCGACTCCCACTATGGGACTGAGGGTTAGCATTCATTTTCTGCGCGGGAATGTGTGGCGAAGGAGAGATAAGGCAAAACTGGGAGGCAGCCTTTCCAAAACCACTGCGACCACAAAAAAACAAAGTAATGAATGGGTCCATACTATTGCCAGCCTGGTGCTTGAAATGCGTCGAGAAGGTCACAAAGTCACCCCAGTCAGCACCGTAGTTCTTCTCCTTCAGATGTCCTTCCAGCCAGCCGTGGGTGTCAGTCTACGCATTCTTAGTTAGCTATCGGCTCTCCGTGCCCCATGCCCCATGCCCCATGCCGCCGTTCGATAGATGGAAGCAGGATGCTCGGAAAACGACGTACGGTGTGCATGAAGTTCAATTGACCCCATTCTAGTGCGCTTGAAGGTCCATAGGAAGCGTTGAGCGCGCCCGGCTGCATTCGCTTGACGTGGCGAACATGTTCGACATGGTTTGCGGGCGCGTAGCAGCCGCCGCAAGCCAGAGCTACCCGGGCGAGAGCAAGAGCCAGCGCCGACGCGACGGCAAAGCTGTGCTTAACGGCCATGAGGTCGGTTTGATTTCCCTTTGCTTGCCCCGCCTTGCCTTGCCTTGTCTTGCACTAAGACGTCAATGTCGTCAAAGGAGCTCACTCGCTGGTGGAGATTCGCGACTCGCTAAGAAGACAGCGAGCAGAGGGAGCAAAGTCCGTTCCCGAGGGCCCGGAATCACCAATTCCTCTCTCTCTCTCTCTCTCTCTCTAGACGAGCGGATGGGACGAGTCACGATCTCGATCTCGAGCGCGTGCCGATTGATTTACACACTCGAGGCGACATGTGTAACCCCAGGATGGATGCGCGCGGTCGAGACGGGCAGGTCTCTTAAATAATACTAAGAATAATATTAATAGGTAATAACAATTTCCAGCTCCTTCAGGGACCCAGCCTTTGAGATTGTCCATGCCCGCTCTTTACCCCGGCCAGTACCGCCGGACCGGGAATAGCCCACGTTGTTTACTGTCGGATTCTTCCCTTCTCTGCATGCAGGCTATCGAATCGAGCGGCGTGGACCGTGGAATAGTCCCACGTGCGTTATCAGGCCTCTTACCTAAATAAGTAGGTCGTTCAAGAATCGTCTGCATGGGCTGTTAGCTCGACGCGCTATTGGACAATGCGACTACAGGTCCTGTAACGGTCCCGTCGATAGTACTGTGCTTGGCACGGAGCGTTTACTGCTGTACTTGGTGCTTGATCCAACCGCGGCCGCGAGTTGCGAGTCAGGGCACACTTCAGTACTTACCTACATAGTAAATACATAGGTATGTCGCTACAATGTCAACCACGTTCACGGCTTCGATAATAACATTAGGCGTTCCTACTACGGAGGTACAAAGATCTATAGTCTTATCAACTAGCTTTCCTGCCGAGTACATACCCAGATTCTTCTGCGAGCGACAACTTAGATTATCACCTTTACGCCGAATTTGTTTCGGTCCCCGACGCCTACCTATGTTTCTAGCTGGATAAGAATATATGAGATGTAGACAAAACCATTCCATTAATACTTGACTTCGGAAGCCAGCGGCGTCTTCGCGTAGGTACCTAATTATCTATAAGTAGATACGTAACTCTTACGCAGATAGCAGATAAGTACTCATCTAGACTACCCAGTAGTATCTAGTAGGTACTGACCCTTAAGTCCAAGGTCCTTAATTAGCGGAATGGCATAGCAGATGGCCATAGGTATTCGGACTTCCAGCTTTATTAGTAATTGTTGGCGGTAGCCTGGTGGCTGTGCGGTGGCTTTATTGTGTGGCAGGCAACTGTACCACCCATATGTATGGATAATACTGGAAGTATAGAGAACCCATATAGCCTAGTGGTGCCTAGCCCTACTAAGTATGCAAACGTACTAAAAAAACCTATTTATAAGTATATAGTAACTAAAAAGACTTTTTTAAAAAATATATAGTTATTTTATAATATAAAAATATAACTTATTTTTTTTTTTATTATTATTATTATTATAACTATTAATTTATATAATAGCTAGTATTATTTAGTTTAATTTTTTAAATTAATTTTTAATTATTTTATTATATAATTTATAATTTTAATTTTTTTTAATATTATAAATAATTATTATAAAAAAAAAATAAAAAATTATAATTAATAATTTTTAAATAAAAAATAAAAAATTTAATTAATTATTAAATTATATAATTAAAAAGTTTTTAAATTT
>MU392812.1:0-40898 GCA_022578505.1 Nemania abortiva | reverse complement strand
TTTAATTTAAATTTAAAAAAATAATTTGTTTTAATAAATAAATATATAAAATATTATTTATTAAAGCTAAATTTAACTTTATAAAAATATTAAAAACTTTTATTATTATTTTATTTTTATATTTTTATAATTAAAAAAACAATTTTTTATAAAACTTTAATATAATATTTTAATTAATTTAACAATTTAAAAACCCCAGTATTAATATTTTTAATATAAGTTAGTAGGCTGTACTAACAAATGCAAGCGCACGGACATAAAATACAAGGGAAGGTGCAGCTAGGACGGTCATCATGCGGAATAATGATTACGAATCCCCTGCTCGGACGGGCTACTTTTCTTAGTATCGTCAGTATAAACCTCCGGGGTTCCTCCTTACCTCCAGCTGGTCCCCAGCTCCGGCTTTGGTTCATTCATGGTAAGATATTCATAGTCTACCCATGTAGCGGACCGTATCACCATGTCGACCTCTACCCTAGTTGAGACCTCGCTTTGGGCGAACAGGAAATGTCTCCTGATATGTGCTGTCGTCGCCATAGCCAACATGCAGTACGGATTAGATTCCGCTGCTATTGGAGCTCTTCAGGCAATGCCCGGATTCTTGGCCGTCTTCGGCTATCCTGACCCTAGTCAACCTGGTGGTTATGGAATCGATGTAAGACCACTCCTTAGGAACTCACACCGTCCACTAACAATTACCACAGGGCACATTTCAAAGGCTTATAGGCTCCCTTCTAACTCTGGGCGCCTTTATTTCCTCCTTAGTAGCTGGCGTCTTCGCTCATTACTTCGGCAGAAAGGCAGCCCTCTGGTCAGCTTGTGTCCTGAACGCAATTGCCTGCATCATCCAGATCTCAACAACGAGCAAGGTGGCAGTGTACATAGGCCGACTAATCCTCGGCCTAGCGAACGGCTTTCTCGTCACATTCTCGAACATCTACACAGCTGAGGCGTCACCTGCTCATCTGCGTGCCGTCATGGTTGCCTTGTTTTCGGAATGGGTCAATATTGGGAGCATCATCGGGACTGCAGTGACGAACAGGACCAAGAACTTCCTCACGAAGTCGTCCTATGAGATCCCTCTCGGGATCCTCTTCATCGTGCCTACAATCCTGTCCATCGGCCTTCTATTTGTCCCGGAAAGTCCGCGCTACTTACTATATAAGGGCGATACCGAAGAGGCGAGGAAAGCCCTCGAGACTCTGAGGGGCGACTCTCTGCTTCCAGAGGAACTAGAACTCGAATGGGTGGAAATGGTGAAAGGAATTGAAGAGGAAAAGCTGATGGCGGAGAAGATAGGGGCTCTAGATATGTTCAAAGGTGAGTATTATTGTCTACGCTTAAGGTACTAGCATGCACTGATCACTCTGTAGGAACTGAGCTAAGACGGACGCTCCTATGCTACGGTGTTATCGCCACACAGACGGGTGCAGGCTCATGGTTCGTCATCAGCTATGCCACGTACTTTATGATTGTCGCCGGGCTCTCTGTCGAGGAGGCTTTCAAATTCTCCGTCATGAACACCGTCTTAGGCTTTATCGGGGTCAACGTCGGGATGTATCTCATGCGCCACGTTATGGGTCGACGGACTATCCTCATGACCGGCGCGATCGTCCAAGGCGCTGCAATGCTCGGTTTAGCCGTTTCCGCAACAGTAGCTCCTGGGACTTACGCCGCGCGAAGCTGCCTGATCGCGTTTACCGCTATCTATCTCTTCTCGTATAATGCATTTGTAGGGGATGCGACGTATCCGACAGCAACTGAGCTGGTCAGCACTAGGTTACGATCCTGGTCTGTTGGTTCGGCCATCAGTCTAGGCTACTTTCTGGCGTGGCTGACGTCGTTCTTTTCGCCGTACTTTATCAACCCCGAAAATCTCAACTGGGTAAGCAGCATCCACGTCCTTGCGGTATCACGTTGCCAGCCTGAAGAGATGACTAATCACGTATATCTCTAGGGTGCCAAGTACGGGTATATCTGGGCAGGATCTAACCTTGCCTGCTTCGTGTTCTTCTATCTTTTTGTGCCTGAAACGAAAGGACGCACTTTGGAGGAGATCGACGAGCTCTTTAATAATCGAGTGTCTGTTCGAAAGTTCAAGACTTATCAGACTACTATTATCAGTGAAGCTCTGAAAGATGTTAAAGAACGGAACGGAGGGCTTGAGAAGAGTAGTGTGTCAGTTACAGAGCACGTTGATCACGTTTAGATCCAAGGCTGCCAATGCACGGGGCTAGGCAGACGCGGCATTCTCGAAGATGTGTTTGTTTACGAAAATTACACGTCCACGTCACACAAAACGAAGCGTTCTCATTGGCAAACTGGCTCCTGTCAACGAACCCCTTGCATTCTAGAATCTATATATAAGGAGATCGGTCGAAATTTCTATTGCCCTGGGAACTTAGAAACCAAGTCCAACAATTTCAACTAATTTGGTCATACTCTACTCATTTCGCTTCGTAAAATTCGCCGTTATCTTGTCACTACTCTCACTAGCATCTTCGAAAAACCCTAGGCTCAACCATGCCCTGCCCAACAGCCTTCCCACTCTTCAGAAAGCTCCCGATTGAAGTCCAGTCGATGATCTGGAAGTTTCATCGCGAGCGAAGCGAAGCTTCAGATTCATCCTGGCGTTCCGAAGCCAACTCGACCACGCCCCGCCCAACGACCTTCCCGCGCTTCAGAGAGCTCCCGGAAACCCCGGAAAAAGACAAAATTCAAGAGAAGATCTGGAAGTTCTACCGCGAGCAACGCGGGGTACGACACTGCCTTACCGAAACTCCAGACGCATCCTGGCGCTACGAAGCCATCGACCTTGATACGAGACTGTTCGCGAACACCCTGCTAACTGACGACACGGCAAACAAGTACTGGAAAACCATACCGAGGGAGGATATTAAGCCGAGGGAATATAAACCAGGGGAGAAAAGACCGGGCCCGAGTAAACAGCCGTACATCGACATTTACAAACCTATTAATGGCGAGTGCGACGATAAGATATTGCTTCCCGGGGCCTATACCACCGCGGAACCCGGCGGCGACCCATATTCGGCCAGCGAAGGGAAGCGCATCGACGCCCCGTGCATCCGGGCAAACTACAAGAAAGACATCTTCATGTTGCGCAAGCGTGGTATCTCCGGACGGGGCCTTTTCCCAAAGCTAGACGATGAAAATGTTCCAAATAGAGGTCACATAGAGGCCTGGCTGCCGCACGCACAGTACCTCGCCCTCGATGCCTCTTCGGAACACGTCATGTTTCTCCAGGACCGCCTCCCCAGAATGAAGAACCTCAAACACATATACGTCGTTGCCAACCGTGACCCTATGTGCCCCTACGGCGCGCCGCGGTCTTACGGCGGCTTCGAGAGGACGATGCTGGATGAGTGGAACTTCCTCCCGTACGATAAGTTCGAGGCACTTCACCCGAAGTCCCCTGGCATGACAGCCGCCGGCTACCCGTGTCCCTGCGTTTCCTATATGCTGCATGAAGGTCGGTTGATGCATCGAAATTATATTGAATGGCTGGCTGAGAAATGTGGTATTCGGGAACTCCCAATATCGCTGGTAGTCGATCCGTATACATGACGGAAGCTGGTATTTCACGATGACTTACGGTGATGGGTAGAATATAAAGGAGCTGGGAATTGTGCTGGCACTAGTCACTGATGACCCTTATTTCAGAGGGCTATTGGTACTAAGTAACTACCTAGGTACGTCTCTACTCAATAGCCAACTATATAGTCTATAAATTACATATGCATAACTTGGCACGTAATTCTCTATAATTACAGTTATGAGGGTAGAAAGTCAAGAGCTTATACTTATAATCGAAGGTTTTCTGGATTGAGGCACGAGGTGCTTTGGAAACCTAATGGCGGCTTTCGAAGACAGCATTCCTAAAGGAAGTGCACACTGTGAAAATAGTAAGTACGTAATAATCAAACACCCAGAAACGAGGCTATTGTAAGTAGCCGGACTGCGCTGTGCCCAATTCGCTAGTGATTCGATTATGCCAAGGAACCGGTGTTGTAAAATAGTTTAAGTTGTTGGCCAGGCTTTCCGCCTAGCGAGCGAAATTCTAAGGGCGGTGTTGGATGTGGTTTTCTATTACACTGCTGCTTCGTGGTAACTACATCTAGGTACCTAACCGCAGCACTGGGGGTGACATGGCTTTCCCGCACCGTGCAGTTGTACTGGCCTAGATAATCTCGAAAGCGTCTGCCATTGACTCGACGGCTGTCGTAAAGCATGAATGATGCTTACATCCTAGTGTTTGCAGCGGCTGCGTTGACAGTCGCCTTGTCTATCTTCATGAAAAGGGGGAAGCTGGATCCCAATTGAGTTGCTGCTGGAGGGGGCTGAGCATCCATTTGGACGGCCCTCATTTGCATCTAATTGCAGTGTTCTTATTTAAGTACAAGTGTATCAGGCGGGGTCACTTGAGTTAGCTATAGGGGCACCGTTAGGATATACCGGCAGGCAGGTGGAACGGTCGACTTAACGATGGCGTCATCTCTAATCAATCAAGTCGAGCCAAGAATAGAGCATTCATGATAGAATAGATCACATATTTAGACGGCCAGCTACATCGATTAAATTTCATTAGAGCTTCAAGGGACGTAGCTCGGGTGTCGCCGCCTTGTCAAAGCCTTGACATTCGTGCATATCTAAACATCTATGCACAACAAGCCCTCCCCGTCAATTCCCTTTTTCTCTATTCCCGCACATCGTGTATCATTCCCTAGCATACCGTGAGTCGCCTAACCCAAATATCCCTACTATCATTTATCGTCCGATTCGATCTCGATCGGCATGCCAAGTTGGTCTCCTAAGATCGACTTGTAGACCATACTAGACGCGCCAGAGTCAAAGAATTCGTTCATCGCCTCTGCTGCCTTTTGCATTGGCCGGCGATCCGACACACCGCCTTCCAAACCACTAGCCGCCATGAAGATCCATCCGACCATCCATGGGAGCTGGTATTCCTTCTCTAGGTATGCTGGGGTATAGAGCTGTCTCAGGATACTGTCGCATGAATTCTTTACAGCCCGTAGTACCCTCCAGCACCAGCGATGCATGTTCAAGTATGGGTACGCGTACTCCAGCGCCTCGACGTGCAGGGCAAGGAGAAGAGGTTTGATAAGTTGGTCAAGAGGCATATTCCCGCTCTTAGGCACCCGGTTCCGTCTTTTGTCCTTCTGTTCTTGTAGCATTTTCTTCTTCTCCTGGAGTTTCCTGGGATCCTCGATCCGACCTAACGAAAAGAAATCCTCATCGTCGTCGCCTGCTTCTTGCTCAAACAGACTGAGCTCAATGATCCGGCTTACTTGTTCCGGTGTGAAGTCGACCTGACTACTATTCCCTATGTAACGGTTCCGAAACATAGACAGAACGGGTGACGATTTCTTTAACCCCCGAGAGCCAGCTTTGGACTGTAATGGGGTATTCTTGCGTCTGACCCTGTTCATCGCTGCAGCAGACGTGCCCATTTGCAGACTGAACTTCTTGAAATAGTCCTGAGGTGTTTCTGGTAGCTCGCCACCTACGAAGAAGCTATCCTCGCCCAAGTTTGCGACGAGAATATCCATATCTGGCCATTTATCCTCCAGGAGGCCTTCATGACGCAATGCGTTATACAAGTGCTCGCAGTACTGAATTGAGCCCCAGGTATCAACAACAGCGAAGCCGGCCTCGCGATACCGTGTACGATACTGGTAGAGAAAGAGGCCGCAGGCGACAGGCGACATACGATAAAGCCGGTGGCTCTTCATATTTGGCATCTCAATGCCTGCCTGTTTGTAAAATTTAGTCTGGGCGGTGCGCAATGGGTCCTTACCCAGCCATTGGATGTCCTGCTGGAGAGCTCGTATCGCTTGGTCGTTTGATGGGGCCCAAGTGTTGATCTTCAAGTCAGCATGGAAATCAAAGTGCATCTTGATATCGTTATCCATGAATGTGGCGTGGGTGACCATGGTACTGAAAGATCTTTCGATATCCTCGCCCAGCTCATAGGTGATATCAAGAAAGGTCTGGGCGGCAAATATCGCATAAAATGGCACTTCCTTAGTCTCACTGAACTCTTCGATTCCATGTAAGAACGCATCCCTGACAGGCCAGCCCTTTGCGCCCCGAATTGCAGTCATTAGTTCGGTAAAGAACGGCATAAGAAGCGCTCGATCGTCGGCAAACTTCTCCAACCCCGTCTTGCGAGATCGGTTGCTGGCGGGGTCGTAGGATCCGAACATACCCTCTTTATAGATAGGGACTTGATTTGGTTCAATGACATTGATAAGTCCTTCTAGAATCCGATAGGTCGTGAAGTATGTCCCAGTTCCGATATCGTATGTTTCGTAATTGAAGTTGTCTTCAGTATTCTTCAGGAGAATATCATCTTCAGACCAGCCTTCCATCAAACACTGGAAGATATAGAAACCCTTGAGCATCTCACCTACTCCGCCGTGTTTGTTTAGCAGAGGGAGTATGTCGTCTAGCATGTTTCTGACGAGTTCAATAGCAGTGTCCGTCGCGATAGCGGCTGCCACGAGGTCGAAGACGCCACGCTTGTAGTTAGACCAGATCCATTGTATGCGGTCGCCAACGCGATTCATATCGTTGATGGCGCTGGTTAGAGCAAAGAATGCGTGTTCGAAGGAAACCTCCGTTTCAGCTTCATACACGGCGTCGTCTTTCTGAGTCTGGGCTGGTCTCTCACTCACTGGCGTGTCTAGGAATTCCTGTGAGGGCTCGTAGACATCAAGGCTAGCAAACCGATTGCTTAGCTTCTCCTCTGCGGACACAGCTTGCTTCAAATTATGAGCTGGCATGAAAGGCTTCAATACCTCGCGTACTTTCTCTAGCACTTCAAGAAGGGGGAGTAGTTAGTATATGAGTAGTGAAGGAAAGACGACGACAGCATACCACACACTCCTTTTGAAGATAGTTACTTACCCCCGATGAAATACTGGTGTTTTGCGTCCGAAGTTTCAGTAAGAGCTTTGCCATGCTTTTCGAGCTTGGAAGCGAACCCAGAGCGAGCAGCGATGACACGGTCAATAGTGGACCGAACTGTATCTGGGACGGGAGTGGCCTTTGCGGCGAGGTATTCTGCTAGCGGAACGAAGTCGTTGATGCTGATGATATACTTAGGACTCGTAGAGGGAGGGGGCTTTTTCCGGGCCGCCGCTTGCTTCTTGGCCTGGACGCGGGCCTTTCCCTTGAGCCGTCCACCACCACCACCACCAGCAGTAGGAGGTTTGAATGTGTTTGTAGAGGAACGATCAGCAACGAAGCCGAGCGACTTGGCCGTGGAAGCGAGCCATGCTGCCACCGAGTCGGTGTCCTGCTTGTACAGCTGGTATGTGCTGGATAGGGCGGATAACACCATGGTGCAAGAGCCTGGCGAATTGACCTGGATGCGATGTAGATGGTTACGAACGAAGAATACTTCGTTATGAGCGTTTTGTGTTATGCGGTTGAGTTTGGAAGGACTGGCCGCTTCATTCACCAGGGTAGCCTGAAACCTCAAACACATATGAATTGAAAGTTTTCACACTGTGGTTATCAAGGTACATAGCATGCAAGCATCCGCCGTAGAAATAGAATGGACCGTGAGGAGTTCATTGTGCAGCAGTACAGTACAGTAAATATGTTGTGTTGCTTCAGAGGAACTACCTTAGGTAGGTACTTATCTAGATAGGTAACTAATCGAGCTGAGACTGGTTCATCCAAGGCAAAAAGATGCCTACATACGACGGAAATCTTCGAAGGTCGCCTGTTTCAACCGCCTACTAGATGTAAGTACCTAGGTAGGTAGTCCCTAATGTAGGGAGGGAGGCGCATGCCTAAGTCGGTACGGAGACGGTGGTGGATAACATGATGTTGTAGAAGGGAAGGCGCGATGTTAGGCACTGCCCATCGCGATATGATGTTGGACGCGAGTGCAAAACGGGGGATGAAGATTAACGGTACTCCGTACGCACGCAACATATTGGAACGGTTTATGCTCCGCATTACGTAAGCGCACCGTAACTATGCATTTTACAGTTGACAAAGGGCTGTTGGAAAAATCATGGCGCCAAAAGATTGAACTACTACGACAAATTATTATTTGCGTATTTCTAACAAGAGTTTCATCAAGGGACTTTGCGATATCTAATACATCGACTGAAACTCAAAAGAATTATTACGCCCGAAATGATTTTTGTTTGGGATTTTCGCGTTTCCCCGGCGCGTAAGCCGGATTATGCACGTCGAAGACCAGGTATACGCAAAAACATCCGGAGATATTCCATCGATTTGGATAGAAGAATAGCCCTCATGTTGTACAGTATACCTATGCATGCGCAAAACGGGCGAATCGATTTGCCGTCAGCAATGCTTGGCCATGTTATGTCCGCGCACTAAGGTGCCTAGTAATTACGAGGTAAATGGGCTAACCAGCCTGGATCTTCAGGCGACACCTCTCAAACAACATCACATAATTGCATGTTCCTAAGTATGATACGCCGGGTACTTCAGAGCTTTCGGAGGCCCGAAAAGGACCAACCAGGTCACCTGACACCGCGGAACAACAACTCAGTTCCTTTCTAACGAGGAGCTGGCTGTGCGGGGATGAGAATCGATGAGACAACCTAGCTACAGCTACACGTCTGGCTTTGCTGACCCGACCCATGAACCAAAGGTGGAGGGAATGGAGCTAGCGATGTATTGGAAAGTCCGATCGCACTAGTTAGTCTACAGGACTTGCGGAACTATGCCATCCAGCATTGGCTTGGCCATCTAGGCTGCCCTGAAATGCTGCAGAAATATGACTTGAACACGGTGATTCCCTCTCATGTAAAAAACGGAGAGTTTATTCATTGGAAGCGATCTTTTCTTGCTCGCTGTTGGGAACATCATGCGGCTTCCTCCACGATTACCGGATCTCATCGCATCTCGCTCGCCTATTTACTCTTAGTCATCACATCACCATCTATCTTCTCTCCACCCCACCCAACCCTTCGGAGATAAGTGATACAGTAGATGACCCCCCTTTACGGCAATCAACAGCAATTGCTACGCCGCGCGCGAAGGCTAGTTGAGTGGAAAAATGCCAACATTAGCTTAATTACTCTGGAAATTACGGTTAGGTATTCTGTCTCCTTCCACGCCGCTAACATACTGAATCACTAGGATGGTGTGATCGATTGCATAGTAGACCCAGTCACACAGTTAGTTCCGAATTTTGAGGACTCGGGTATCTGGTTTGAAAATACTCTCCGGCTATCTCCGACTTCTAGGCCAATTAGCGGTCTCATCACAATACGCCCTTGTGCTTTGGTAGATTTCCTCGAAGTTCCAATCCCTAAACGGAGATATAGGGTTAAGCCATCCTTTCTCGACTAGATAAGCATCGTCATGTGGTACTATATTCAAATGGAGATCTTTGGCACATCAGACGTCAGCTCGTCAGACGATCGGAAAGCCACTACCCTAGAACCTCAGCAGGCCAACACCATGAGTTTCGCTACACCTGTTCGATACGTAGCATTTTTTGGACTCGATCTCGTCATTGAGAAATCATCCCTTTGAATGCCTAGATAGCTCCGTGACTTTGTATGAACACCAGGCCAGGGCAAGAGGACAATAAAATCAATGGATTCAAGGGACTTCGCTATCCCCCCGGATCTCACCTAATTATACCCTTGTTAGACGTACCTCTGAAAGAAATATTACTAGATTAATACATATATATGCTCGTAAAAGTCTAGTAATCATGCGTTTAAATGATGTAACTGATCAGCACAAGGGTGGTGTGGGACTACCGGGACTGGAAAAAGGTCACGGAGCTATCTAGGCATTCAAAGGGATACTAGCGCGGTATCATTTTTTAGCCGTGATATTTGGACTCTCTGCGAGGCCGAGACCCAAGAAGTTCATGTTCTCAGTTGCGGCAAGGCTTTTTCGCCCTTCGTCGAGTTTTTGAATATTGATATAACTCCTTAATTTTGATTTTCTTACAAACTTAGCGCGAAGTTGCTTGTACTTTATGTTATGTTAGGAAATCTCCGGCTACATAGCCTTTCAAATTGTAATTATTAACAACAATCAAGGGGTGAACACCTTCCGTCTGCGTTTAATATCAAATGATCAAATACCTCCAATAGCATGGTTCAAATCTCAACGATAGCCAGATGTCCTTCCTCCATGATTATCCGGTCTTTTTATAGAAAGCCAGGTTATCTAAACAACAACTTAATTCTGTTTCTTACTCCGCTTGCGTACCCTTGCCATCCAGTACAACAAAAATGTAAGCGCGATGTTGATGACGTTGTAAGCAATAGTCACACCCCACTCCCACCATCTATCGTGGAAGTATATGTTAAAATACGCCAAGAAGGAATCCACGGAAGTGTACATGCAAACCTCGCATGCGCTTGTGCTATTTGGGTTTAGCAACCTGGGAACGGAGGTACCAAGATACGAGCCACAAGTTTGGTTAGGGGGAGGGTCCAACTGCAAACTATCCTTAGCTGAACATGCAATATCAATACCCGACAGACCTGTTGAGATTATGGCTGATATATAGTAGGATAGTGGTGTGGCACGATAGGCAAATATCCAAAATCCAGGGAGGGCGTGAGGGGGTACGATAACTCTGAGTGAGTGTCAGCATTAGCTATGATACGTATCGGAGAGTTTGGGGAAAGAACACAGACCCTGAGAAGATGAGAGATAACAAGAACAGCAGATTCCCGTTATTAATGCCGGTAGGAATGTCGGGCATAACGGTCATGAGCATTTGGGAGAGTGTTTGAAACAAGAGAAGCAGTGACCAGATCAAGAGGAAGACTAAGCCACTGCGACTATTCAACTCGTTCTCTACTATTGCTTTTCGCCAAAAACCCACTGGGTAGTACCATGACACGTAGGCGATGACGCTAATAACGGTTTGCGATGCGAGCTCAACAACTATGTTAGAAATGAGAAAGACGGTCCACGAATATGTGCGTGATTGGCGCTCGCGATTCTCATATAGGAGGCGGCTATTATAGAACCGCTCCATGATCAGTTGTACATGGGTGCCAAAAATTGTGGTGAGAAGGAACAAGGAAAATATTTGGTTTTGGATGTCTTGAGGTCTGCTTCCTGATGCCCAGAAGCTAACTCCATTGATGAATGCCTGAAATCAATAGTCAGAAAGGTGAGGTCATCGAGCCATTAAATGATATCTTACACAACCGAAGGTAGTAAGGCTTTTGGAGTAAAGATATTCTGGCGACCTCCAGTCATGCTGGAAGGCCCTCTTGGTCACAAGGCGGAGCTGACACCAAAACGAGGCCGCAAATTCGGTAGCACCTGTCTCGTCTGGTTCTACCGATCTAGGCACTGCAGATAACCGCTGCTTCATTCGATAACACTCAGCCTTAGTAGCGACGCATTCTGGGGAGTCGGTCCAAATGTTGGCCCAATTCAACTCGCTGCCGTTGACGCCGTTTCTTACAACGTCCATCATCCACTCGGCCGGGTTTTCCTCCGCAGAGCATTTTCGTGCCCCATGACGTTCAAAATATTCGATCATGATACCACACTGCGGTCCAAAATCGCCGAAATAGACGAGATTACCTTCATTGAGGAAGACAAGCCGGTCGAACAAAGTTAAAAGTGGACCCGAGGGTTGGTGGATAGTACATAAAATGGCCTGGCCACTATCGGTCAATCTTCTCAGGAGGGTGCAAAATGACCAAGACGAATCGCTATCTAGGCCGCTAGTTGGTTCATCTAGAAATAGAAGTAGCTCTGGTCTCGCAGCTAGCTCAGTACCGATAGTAACGCGCTTCTTTTGTTCAATATTCAGCCTACTAAATACGGCGTATTGAAAGGCTTGCATGTCGAGCAAATCAATGGTGTAGTCAACATATGCAAGCTTTTCTTCTGTAGAGTAGGTTTCAGGCTGTCGAAGCAAAGCACTAAAAGTAAGGAGCTCTCGAACTGATGCTGTGGGGAGATGAATATCGTCTTGTTGGGCATATCCAACCTTTCGAGCGAACGCCACGTTTTGGTAGCGTGTATCTACGATCACATCACCAGAGACAACGCCAACAGCGGTTCGCTCAGCTAGGACGTTCAATAGAGATGTCTTCCCAGCTCCTGAGGGTCCCTAGAGCGCATTAGGGAAGATCTAGATCGGCATAAATAGAAATAGGTGCTTACCATGAGCGCCGTTAGGGTTCCAGGCTTAACCCAGCCATCTATGTTGTTCAAAATGACTTTCTCATTCTTATTTTCTTTGATCTTATACGTCAAGCCGCTCCACATGAGGTGAGTGCTGTCACTGGTTCCAAGCATGTCATGCTTGATTGTCTTTTCGCCAACGTTTAGCTTCTCGACATTCGTTGGCGAATTATGGCCCTTCTCCTCGTCTTTGGAGTCCTGTAAATGGGGCATGTGGCCTCTCTGGAAGAGCAAAACGTCTGATCTTGGGGGGAGCATAGTAATAAACTCGCTGGCTAGAAGATAGACGGATGCAAACAGGCTGAAAAGGGCAATCAAAATGCCAAGATTTCTAATAAGAGCTATCAGTCGGACGCCGTAGACAAGTGGGAGATGATTGATAAACAAGAACGAACCGCCAGAGATGTCCGGGTTTAGATGCAAATGCTGCCGCAATATAGTCGTCTCCAGAAACCGATGTCGCACCAGCCACAGCCCCAGTACTGGAACAGATAAAATGAGATGAATCCCTCCCAGTGCTCGGAATGAAGTCTGAGCACTTGAATTCGCGACCAGAGAACTAATAGGCGGGTTAATTTGATTTCGATAGCTCGACGTGGGTGGGCTTCTTACTTCGTTGATTGCCATGGCCTCAAAAGCGTAATATACCGGATTGATGTAAGAGAACCACTGAAGCCACGGGCGCATATCTTGAAAAGGTACTGCGAACCCACTATATATCGTTAAAAGCATGACCAGAACTGCCCCAGGAGGTTGAGAACCCGCTAGAGTTCGAGACATCGCGCCAATCGACCTGTAGATGACTGATCCGTTGAGAAGACTTAAGAGACCGAAAAGGTAATACGTAAAAAATGCCCCAGGGGTGCGCCGTAGATTGCTCAAAAAATAGAGTGGAAAATTGAAGACAAAAGTGAGCACGATCTTATTGGGTAGATCGCAGACGAAGGAGGCCACGGCTTCAGTAAAGGCTCGGTAGAATCCATACTGAACATGCTTCTCTATGATTGGACGATCGTCCCATAAGGCAACAGACTGCTAGATGTAAGCAACTAACACATTGACAATTGATAATGAGAGAAAGCTCTTTGTTACCTCAAATGCAGCCAATGTGGTGTTGATTAGACTGGTAAAGAAGAGCAGAACCCCACGGCCAAAGAAGCTAGCTGTATCCTCTCCCATGTTGTAAAACATACTTCCCAAGATGAGAGACGTGACGAAGTTCCCTGCGATAGTTGAGATCGGTACCTTCAAATTGTGACGAAGGCGTAGGAACCCTCGATTGATGCACAGTGAAATCTGCTTTTGGACCGAAATATTGTAGGGAGACCTATGATAACATGTTAGCCAACGCGGATTGCGGTTACTGACGAGAAAGCGAGGATCCAATCCTACTGTTTCTGCACATGCCCCTTTAATTTCTTGCGCATAGAAAGTAAGCTCTTATGATCTCCAACTGGGTACACTCTGTTGTAATTATCTATCTCTTCAACTAGTGCCTTGTGCTCGGCTGTTGCCTTCCATGCTTGCGCAAATTTCTCCGGGCTCGCCGGAGGCCATACGCCCTCTTGTGTCCGGGGCCGCAAACTGAGTGGCCTTGTAACTGATGTGAGAAACTCCGGGGTAGTACACCTAGCGGGAGCGATGAAGCCAAGGTCGGTGAAGTATTGCCTAGCCTTTCGAGTCGGACCAAAATAAATCTGGCGCCCTTCGTGTAGGACTGTTACCTTGTCAAAGAGCTATCATGTGTCAACAATACCGTCAATACAAGCGACGACATGAAACTTTCAGAGAATTGTTGGCTACCCACATTGTAGACTTCTTCGCTTGCCTGGTATAATGTGACAATTGCCACGGACCCAGTCTCTGAGGTGCGTCGTCGCAGAGTCTTGATGAAATCCAGGGCGTTAACGCTGTCTAGACCGCGTGTGCTGTTGTCCCAACATTGGAAGACGCTATCGCCCAAGAGAATTTCCTGCGATAGTAAGTATCTATCTTAATTTAGACTGCATGAGTAGCCATTCATACCGCAATACTTGTCCTCTTTCGCTCCCCTCCACTGACTCCCGGGACCAAGGCGTTTCCTACCTTAGTATCGAGGGCTTTCGAGAGACCGAGGGTGTACGCGTCGTTTTTGACGATGGTATTGCACTGATGCCAATCATTCGGGGATCTCCTCGCCTTGAAGGCTAGTTGGAGAGTCTCTCTCATCGTCAAGGTGGGGAAGTGAATATCAAACTCGGCTTGGTATGTTCCTTTGCCTCGGAACTCATGGAACATCTGGATAGGCGATAGACCTAAATAACTAAGCACCGGATTATTTGACAATAGCTATGCTCTTGTTACTTACCTTGATAATTCAGAGAAGACTGCTTGTCTAAACATATATCATACGTTTGCCCTGCTAGAGTCTTCAGGGTGGTTGTGCACCCGCTCCCCGGATTTCCTAATACGAGCAGCATTTCGCCGCTCAAAATGAGACCGTCGAACTCCTGGATTATATCCACCCGCGTCTTTGGCACACGCATCAACCAGTCTGTGAAAAGTTTTGCGTACGAACCGAGGAAATTGGAGGTCGTTAGTTGGTAATCTGTTTGTCGTCTGAACGCGTGAACGCTAAGGTTATGGATCGCGAGACTCATGATCCTAAGAGAGTTACAAAGTGGCTCCTGATAAGCTAACGAGCAGAGATTCAACTAACCCTTCTTGACGATGTCTAGGATGTTCACCATTCTTTGAACTATCCTCTGGTGCCCCGACAGCTCTTGCGGCGTCCTGAGAACCGGCCGAGTTTGATTCCATGATTGTGATCTTGGGCCGCCGTTTTACGCAAATAAGCGCTGAACGAACGACACAAATAGAGGTTATCTTACGATGCAATGACTTCTAGGGTGTTTTCAGTAGGATGGTCCTACGACGGGATGTCTCTGTTATCGGAAACCAGGCATTCATTTCAGAACATGTTTGTACGCAATGGGAGAGATCGAGCGTATGCAGGGCAGCACTAGTGCGATATCGTAGGGCATAGTGTATCTAAAATCCCGTGCCGGCTGCCGTCACGGTATTGCACATACCTATTGCGATTTGGTACCGATCTCCTGCTAAGAGCGGTCGACAGGGGTTGCATTGCATTGATAGCCGTAATACAGTCTAGGCACAAAACCCTGCACAGGTCTAACAGTAAGTGGGCAACTATGTAGAGGCACCAACGATTGCTACCTAACCCACAACCTAGCGTACCATGTAGACAGCCCTCATTTAATCAAGTACCTGCCTACATGGGATGCTGAAAAACAGTGGTGTTATGTGGCGTTCTACGCTGCTACGTCGGGCGGACTTTCAAGCTGACTCGACCCCAACGTGGTATTAATCGGCGCGTCCTACACCAACATTCTCCTTCAAAAATCTTTAATATAGAAGTACTGTTTAAGTACCTGTGAACCATAGGTACTAACCCGCCGTTTGGGACCAACTCGCTCAACCAATCTCCCAAAATACTACATTACATGTTCTTGTTGCATTTTGGAGTTAGTTATTAGTGCACATGCGATAATAGTCTACATCGGCCCCCACTATCCATGGATTCTTCGGTACGTGTACTCAATTTAGACATTCTAGCCAATAATATCTTAGCCGACGTAGACACGCTACCTAGCCTGCCTATCTATCGCTGGTTCCCTCACACCCCGGCTTCCCTTTTTGGAGTCACGGTTCCCCAAAAGTACCAGCAACGAGGCGTTCCCTGAGTTGGTTGTGTATTTCACCATTGTCAAGTCAGCAACAAGCTTGCGACTCGCCACGCGATGGGGGCTAAGTTCCACTGCAGCTGGCTTTCTTACACCGACTGTCCTATGTATGTAGTACAAGTATTAGGATTCATGTGATAAAGGAAAATGGACGCTATTAATTGCCGGCAAATTAATAGTATACGTACGTGACACATCATATGGCATGTGTACCCAAATTACTAAAGTTGTGTAACCCGAATTATATTTGATTTTTACCCTCAGGACTACGGATAAGCTGGAAAACACTGGATTGCGAATGAAAACCGGGCTATAGATCCACTGGCTGACCATTTCCCCTCCCATCAATCCATGCCGCTTTTGCAACCTGATTCCACCCAGTCGTGTGGCTTCCGTCGGTCGAAAATGCATTCCTACTGGTGGATGGAGTGTGACCTGTCCGCTAGTTCAAGCGATCCTGCGGAGACCAAGTTGGTCCCCGATGCGAGGTCAGCTCCTCCAAGTTTACCAGTACTCTCATGAGAACTGATTTGTGCAAGGCTTCTTGAGCTTCTGAGAACAGATCGGAGACTTGAAAGGAGGCGCGAATCTTTCAAAAAGAGCTTCCAAGATGCCGCTACTGCCGGTGTGCAACTAACAATAACAGCAACATTCATCTCAACAACCCTTTAACACACTGGTTAGTAATCATTGTCGGAGAACTGGCTGGATATGATGGATGAATGTACTCACACTGTCAAATACGAAGCGGCTACATTCCAAGAAGAGTCCATTGTCTTGTTTTTCCATAGAATAACTCGAAAGTAAAAGACAAAGATACTGCTGACAATTCCGCTTTGAAAGTATCAGTATTGAATGCTAGGATATTTCAGGAATAATCAATTGCTTACATTATTGCGGCCAAAAACACAATACTCAAGCCAATTTTTCTCTTCCGCGATGCCTGTAATGTGAACAAGATTGGGAAGGGCAGAATAAGGATAAAAATATCGGATAGGACGCTAACTGCGCCAATCGTCACATAGGCAACTTGAGATGGCGCGCTCTTGGCTGTCGTAGCAAAGTCCCATTTCTCATTTCCATGAGGAAAGTTGTATACGACTGAGACTGGGAGGAGGCTCCAATAAGCAAAAAACATAAATGTGATACCAACATAGCAACACCATCGCAACCATGTAACAACGCTGAATAGCCGCAGATACAGGGTCAAGATGGCAGTTTTTGCGAACCACATGGCTGGCCCGTAGATTGTCCCGAGAACCGCCGTGCGCTGTGAGATGTCGGCGGCTTGTCTAGCTTTCGACAGAAAGCGGTGTACTTACCTTGACCCACGATGCATCAATGGCACTAAGAGGAACGTCCCATGCGTGGCGAGCGGTAGGAATCTCTGAATTTAATTAACGTGGGCTCTTTAGTATCTCGACTTCCATACCTGAAATAACAACACCGGTGTAGGCCGCCGCAAGAGCCCAAGCAATGATGCAGAAGTCTAACTAGGTTAGTCATCAATCATGTCGTAGGAAAAGTCGAAGTCAGACCCACAGTCGTCAACAGCGAATTTCCGGCAGATCTTGCGATTGGTCCGGAGTCTCAATGGCACGAGTATAGTCGACGCAGCGAGAAGAATCGTAGATACAGCAATTGTGACTCCTCCGAGAGATGGTGGGTTAATAAAGTTTGGGGGAGAGCCATCTGGGTTTGCAAGTATGGGAATTTGAGAGAGATCTGTGCCTGGAGGGATTTCTGCCGACATGGTGATATGACAATGTTGTGAGACGGACGTCTTGATTAAACCCAATGACTGAGAGGGCCTAGGTCTGTGTTTTGATCTTTATGATATTTTGTCCTAAGAATCAGGTTGTCAGTTAGATTAAGGATTAAGCGAACTATGGTCTCTAATGAACAGGGATCAAGGTATTGTTATCTAGGCAATCTGCAGCGTCTTGTGCGGCTGCATAGGTGTGTCCCTCAGATGTTGCAGGGGGGCTGATCCTATTCTAAGCCTGCCACCTTCTTACGATGTACTATGTACATGCTCAAACGGGTGGAGTAGATATTGGCTTGGGGTTTGTCGAATACTACCACACCAAAGGTAACAGGAGCATCCACACCGGAGGCTACATACAGCCAACAGAATTGGTAGACTATACTCTGACCTCAGAAATGTTGGACTGGCGAGAATGCGCGATTGTGAATTCTAGTTTCAAAGCCAACATCGGCGATGCGGGTTCGTGCTGATCACGTAGGCTATAGCTAAAGTGTCTCTGGCCAATCAATACCAAGAAACAGTGAATCATAGTTTGAAGGGAACAGATATAGGCTGTGGAAGTTCTACCATACCAGGCTTATATATATCGCTACTCAAACCCATAATTTCTTTTGATCCGTATTCCCTTCATCATCTTCCCAGACGAGCTTAACTATTCTGAACCGCTTTGTATAAGAAATTCATTATAGCATTGCTAAAGGTTAAGCATGCTGAAGGAACTCGGAGTCTACGTTGTAGGGATAGCGCTTACCTTAGTGCTCTATCTCTACCGAGATATCTCTGAATCAGTAATGTCGAATAGGTTCCAATCTTTAAGTTGAGGTCTAACCTCTATTCCAGCCCGTCTCAAAATCGTCCGTCTTCAGATCCCTGGGCAATCAAGCCGTCAAATATGCTAGAGGAAGAATTGTTGCATGGAAGTTTCTCCTTTGGGGAGCGGACATGATCACGGAAGGCTACCAAAAGGTGATCGGTCTTGGGAAATAAGCCCATGGCTCCACGCATACTAAAGACAAATTTATTATAGGCGAACGGCAAAGCCTTCAACGTTCCCGGGCCTGACCATGGGCATATATTCATCAGCTCGCAACAACACATTGCTGAGGTACGCAAAGCTGGCCGTGATGAATTATCTATGTTCGGCGCCACGAAACAGGTCAGCTTTTTTTTTTTTTTTTTGCTAGATCTGATTGCACTTCTACTTATCTCGTGCAGATGTTCCAACCTGCATACACCATGCTAGGACATAACTGGCTTGACGAGAGAGGTGCTGAAGGCATCGGGTATGTCAGAGCCGTGGGTACTCTCTTCCCCAGACAACTGCTCCATATTATGCCGGATATGCAAGGTATTGTCCGGGAATCGGTTGAAGCCTTCGCTCTAGCACATGAGGCAGCCCACGGTCAGTAAAGGGGAAGTTATTGGGAGTTGAAGTGACAGTTGACTAATGAACAGAAAGGAAACCTCGATCTTCCGGCATACAATTTGAATAAAAAGATACTGTGTAAACTGAATGGCTACTGCTTCTTCGGCAATGAACTTGGTACGTTCCATCATATTTACATCATTGTAAAACGGGGTCAGCGGCTAATAGCTAAGAAAGCCGAAAATGCAATTTTCATGAGAAAGATTTTCGAATATAACGAGCTTGTTATCCGAGCTGCAGAAATGCTCAGAGTTATGCCCGAGTTCCTAAAGAAGTTAGTATAAGAATAGACAGAACAGCACAAACACTTAGACCATTAGCTAATAGCGCTGCAGAATTGTTGGCCCCTACATTGGCAGGCACACGAGTGTTCAGGACACAGTTTTCAACATGATCAACGATATAGTTATCCGGCGAATGGAAGAAAGAAAGCTTGCGCAGAATGGAGAGATCTCCTCACCACCTCCGGTACCATTCTCATTCCATGGATTGGCTGCTTAAATGCTTGGTGTTTCTGACCAAAAAACGGTAGAATGATATGATTCAATGGATTATCGAAACCGCCCCTGCTCATCTGCAATGGGGCCCGCGTCGTGTTACCTATGAAATCATCGCAATCTGGTTCGGTTCTGTCCACGCTCTGTCTGCAGTAAGTGAGATCTTGGCGCTCTATCCTGCGGCTCCTACCTGACATGTTTCCAATTAGACCGTCACCTACGTGCTTTTCGATTTGTGCGAAAACCCAGACTACATTGAACCGCTCCGAAAGGAAGTGGAGAGTCCGGAATTTGGCCATTTCATACGGACTACGAAGGGTCTTCCACTTCTTGATAGTTTCATTAAGGAGTCTTCTCGTCTCAGTCCCATTGAGTCTAGTAAGATCATTCCCTAACTTGACTGCCGCATTTTTCTAACAATTTGGGGCTAGTATCCGGAAGACGACAGGCTCTCAAGGATTTTGCATTCCAGGATGGAACGGCCGTCAAAAAGGGTGACTGGGCTTGTATTCCCACTAAGGCGATACTACAGGATGAGAGGTACTTTCCCCATGCAACTAGTTTTCAAGGATTCCGATTTGCTCCCCCCGACAAGGTTAGCAGCAATGTGCAGACGGTCTACCAGCCGGAGGGTCCATCCAGGTACTCGGATCTATCCGAGAACTATCACGCCTGGGGAATTGGAGGTATTATTTGGTAAGTGGACAGTCGATTAAATGCCGTTTTACACATGGAACTTGTTTTAACAGCTATTCTAGCCCCGGCAGGTTTTACTCTGCTGTAGCCACTAAATTGATCTTGGCGCACATCCTGAAGAATTTCGACTGCCAGCTCTTGGGCCAGAATAAGAGAAAATCGACAATCTGGCGGTCTTATGTTCTCCCCAGGGAGGATGTGCTTATCCGTTTCTCTCCACGCAAGAAAGTGTGTCTTTAAGAGCGACAGATTTAGCTCTCGCCGGTACATAACGTGCATGAATTGAAATCAGAGAGCATCAGGTGGGCAACAGATTGAGGGTGAATACTTGTGGAGAGGAAATGATCACCTGATTACGTCAGAATGTTTTTTTCTTGCCTGTAATGGCCTACCTCCCTGTCGCTGCACGCTGCTATTCTAAGTATTCCTTTTTATAAACATCCATTGATGAATTTTGAACCCAAGTTCTCCCTATATTGCAATGATTATAGTACTGTTCATAAAACTGTCCCATCCCTAATGTGATACTCTCTATGGATTGTACCTACTGTGTTAGACAATGTCTATCTAATCATGAGATAGACAGGCTGTTAATCTTTGACCATGGTACGTATGTATAACAGTATAGGTTGCTAAGGAACAACTTGCCCACTGCAGGGCACTAACCTAGGTATAGCTACATAAGTACCCGGGATACATATATGCAGATGCATGCAACGATAGGTAGGCTATGGAGGAATCGCTCTTTGGGACCAGGAGGACACTTCCTGCGTATAGCGACATTAGCGCCTTAGCCGAACCTGCACAAAATAGTATATTTATATGTTGGTAAAGGGTGTAGAGCTCGGTGGTGGTAGTTCTCCGTATGAACATATACACCACAGAATGAGAGTAGTAGTGCGGCAGTATATACACATCACCTGTTGCAAGGGTAGAAGCAGGTTTGTTTGCTTCTCGTCTTGCATTCCTCCAGTGACAGTGCGTGTATAGGTAGTATAGTGATTTGGAGGATTTGTTATCGTTGTATGGTGTAACCTTCGGCATGCCCGCCATTTCGATTTGAAATGGGCGCTAAACACGAAGCTCTTCATACAAGAGATGGCGGGATGCTAAAATTGAGGTGTACTGGTAGGCTGTGCCTCGCAACACAAGCTAATTTAGGTTAGATATGTCGGGGTCTGGTCGGGGTTCGTAGGCAGGCTATCTACAGCCTACAGGACAGAAGCGTGTGAGTGGGTTGCTCATCATACTGTAGAACCAACATACAGCACAGCGCTTGCTGGAAAGGATGCACGCCAAGGATCGATGCGGTCTCCAGAATGCGGCATAGCCATCTGATAACCAACAGCCATCTGATAAGAGAATAGGGGCGTGGGGATCTGCAAGCACATGGGTCCTAGGTATCTCGGGTATGTACCTAGGATCAACGGATGATACTTCCGCCCGTGGGGTCCCGGATATATGTGGAACGGGACTAATGCAAGCTACCCTCCAACTGCATACTTGGTATGTAGCTAAGTACACAATCTACGTAGGTACCTACGGTTGGGAGTACCTGCTTGTACAAAGAAACCAACCAAAGGAGCTAAGGAGAGCTCTTCAGCTGCTACCTGCTGCGTATAGCTAAATCCCAGAGCACGTGAAGCAATGGCCCTTCTAACTTCCGTCACCCGCTTCGTCTCATCCTGCATCAACTGTGAATGATTCTCGATCTGACTTTGAGTTAGCATACTTCTTCATTGCAATCTAGAGCCTATCATTTCTAAGTTCACTTTCAATTTCTCTACGCTCTTAATCCAATATGACAGTCTCCGACGCTATCAAAGCCATCGAGGGGATCTCAAACAGCCTGGTCGCTCTCCCCGGCAGCGAGGAATACGACAGACTAGCCAAATCATACTTCACGGAACTGGAGCGCGAGCTTAAACCGGCATGCTTCGTGACCCCAAGCTCCACAGCCCAGGTTGCAGACATTCTTAAGGCTATCAAGCCGTTTGCCGAGCCCTCTATGCTCGCCATCTGCGGTGCTGGTCAGCAAGCGACTCCTGGTGTCGCGAATGTGCGCGATGGCTTGACTATTGACCTACGCAGACTCCGAGGAATCCAGATCGATACAGACAAAGGGATTGTCTCTGTGGGTGCAGGTGAACTCATGGGCACTGTGTATGACGAGGTCTTAGCCGCGGGACTTGGAGTCGTTGGAAACCGCCATTCAAGTGGCGGGATCGGTGGTGACGCTATTCAAGGTAAACTCCCGAATCCTGACAACAATGCGACCATCCACCCAAAAGATGCGGAACACATTAGCTAAGACTGTTCTAATCTGAAATGCCTAAACAGGTGGACTATCATATTTCTCCTACGCGCGAGGCTTCGTCTGCGACAACGTCACCAACTATGAGATCGTTCTCGCCGATGGGCGGGCAGTAAACGCTAACGCCGATACGAACCGAGACTTATGGGTGGCGCTCAAAGGTGGTGCCAACAACTTTGGTATCGTCACCCGATTTGATCTGCAGGTCTTCCCACAGGGGCAATTATGGGGTGGTAAGGTCTTTTACTTCCAGGACAGCTTTTCGGGACAGATCCAGAGTCTCGTCAAGTATCTAAATGACCCGAGCCCTGACGTCGACGTGCACATATGTCTTAGCCTCGGCTACACACCCACGGGTGATATGCTCGCTATGAATGATATTTTCTGCACCAGGCCTGAGAAGCCAAAGGCTCTTGAGCCATTTGCAGATGTACAGCCACAGATCGAGCAGATGAAGAGTCTTCGTGTGACTAGCCTAAAGGCCCTCACTGACGAAGCATTTACCGGGGCAGTTGCTAACAGGTGAGTAAAGAACCTCCACTCCTTATAAAGAATAGACATTAAACTTGAAGCAGAGTCGTCAAAATGACCACAACAGTCAAGGCGGACGTCGAGGTTCTCAATTACGCCGTGGAGACGTTCCGTGCAACATATAGCAAGTTGAAAGAAGTAGCAAACTTTCTCTATTCGATTACATTTGAGCCAATTCCTGTCTCTCTGATCAAACAGTCAATTGCCCGGGGTGGAAACTCTCTCGGACTCAAGGCTTCAGATGGGCCACTTGTTGTAGTGCTGCTTTATAGCTCGTGGGATAAGACTGGTGACGACGAGAGCATCTATGAGGCCAACAAAGAGGCCCTCAGAGCCATTGAGGCTAAGGCGTTAAACAGTAACGCGTCTTCTCCCTACCTATATATGAACTACGCATTTCCTCACCAAGATCCAATTAATTCATATGGATCAGAGTGTAGGACGCAGTTGCAAGCTGTCAGCAAGGAATACGACCCGGAGGGTTTCTTTCAGAAGGCGGGCGTAGGGCCATGGAAGCTTGGCATGTAAGAATATCCAAGGTCATCTGGGTATGGGGTTTTGATATGGTTTCAAAGGGTCGCCGAATTGAGATATATATGCCCACACGCCTTTCGGTTGCATCCCGTCCCCTGACCGGTCCTATATCAGCAGCCGTTCGTTCGGACGGAATCGTTTAGTGCCTTAGTTATATCATAACTGTAGCGCAGGCTAGCATTCGCGTGTCTGAGTTTAATATGGTCTCATATGAAGTCCCCGTAGCGTTTAAAACTAAATGACTTCATGTACCCAGATTAGCTAGCAGCAGTTAGTGGACGGCAGCTAGCTTGGCAGATTTGAGATGAGACTTTCCGTCCGGCCGCTAGTTAGACCTTACATATATTATGTGATGTGAAGCGCCGTGATCGCCATCCGCAGCTGCCTTGCTCTTCTGCACCGCGAGCGCCGTACATCCATTTCCCTCCAAGTATCAGCCTCGTCTGGCCCCTTAACCCAAGCTCTCTCACCCGGCCTTTCCTATGCGGATCAACAACTTCACACATTCCGTAGTACACACCTCAGAAAGTCACATGTCAGAAATGGCCGCCGATAACCTGCACTAGTTTAAGGCCTTAGTAAGCTGCCTAAACTAAGATCATACAACCCTTCGGCAACCTGTCGACGTTTTTGGTTGAATGCCTAATACTATACCTACTGAGTCTAACACGGCCAACAGGACCGAAAAGAATTTCTATACAAACGTTTATCGCACCTAAAGCTTTACTATATATAACTACATATATTTTAGCAACCCTGCGTCGCTATCGTACATCCAACTTATTAATGTCCTCGCTTAAAATCCTATAACCCTTTATAATAGTCACGATCTGTTCTAGAAAGGATGCTTTTAAGCCTATCGTAATTGCTAACGTAGACATGCTTAATAGGGCAAGCATTTAGTGTGTATGTTGACACTTTAAAGAGTAGTATGCATGCCTGATTTACTAGGACCAAAGTTCACAAGAGGAAACTTAAAGCCGACAGCATAAAGCTTTACCGCAGGATTGGGGCTTGCCGGTGAAGTGTGGGTTCTATACCCAGGTTAATAATGCTTGAATCCGTAGCGTTATTTCGGAAGACGCAGAGTGTTAGGTCAAACTGACTGGGGGTGACTGGGGGCCCCGGGAAACTCCAAGGCAACAGCAACGGCATCACGATACTGGGCTGGGAAAAGTAGTCGAGAGCCCGGGTGAACACACTAATGACGAGGGCGAGCTCCTTGAGGCTGGGGACGAGGAGGAGTACTCGGTTATAGAAGGATTGCACTGTCACGGGCTTCTATGTACGAATAGCAACGTATAGGTAGGTCCTAAATACTTTTTGACGTACGGGGAGCCCTAACCACTACTTCTAACGGCTTGATATCTATACATAAATAACCTCTTTATTCTGTACCTCGGGGGGCGGAGGTGTGGTCATAGGTAGTCAAGATTGTGACATGCACCCATGAAGATAGGTGGATGAAGGTGCACCCCGTCGGCCTCATGCCGGATTTCCACGCCAACTTGAGAAATATGAAACTCTAGCACATTCAATATGTTAGACCACTGAAAGTTGTGACGGCGGAGATAGACTTGTGAAAAGTATATCTGGAGACAGATACATACTATTATTGTTAGGTCTTGGGTAAATGATTTAAATTGCATCACGCTTCATCTTTTTACCATAATTAGCTGATTCTAGACATGGCCATAGCCAACATCCGACCTTCATCTAAGCCAGTACACACAAAGTCCGCCATCTTACCGGCAGAGAGCGTTTTGACAGCGGCCACGATGCAGCTAACCAAGCATGCGATGTCGACGCCCAGAAGGCGAGGGGTATGTATATAAAGCTACCTGCGCTGGGTCTTCTCACCCTTATCGACATCCTTCTTGTTGTCGTGGAGGACATCGCTGACGAGTTTGATAGGAGGCGCCTAAAGAAAATGACCAAGCGCAAATACACCGCTAGCGAGACACCAGTTCTAGGACCCCTTCTCCCGAAGAATGGCGGCGCCGTGTCTATCATTCCCAAGTTTATGTTTTTGTTCAACTTGATATCGGCCTTTCAATCTTGAACTATGCTGGGTTGAGTACAACGAGTCGGACTAGGATAGAATTATGATATCATAAATATCTCCCTTGCTGATACATCAAGTACTGTACATCCATTATTATGTACTAACCCGGACTTTGGGTGTGCTGTAGGAACCACAGTTCTATAGCAGATATTCTGCTATTAGCTAGTATAGTATATCAGTTTTTTTCTTTCGTACGAAAGTTAAAAGTAGAACATCATTTTGTAGTAACGGATACATGGCGGATACATGTTCTGTTTAAAAAGATTGCAAAATAGAAATGTGGCGCTTGCGTGAAGCAAGGGATAGCCTGCATGGTGATGAGGGGGCTGTGCGTCGTTTCTTTATCTTGATTCAGCAGCTATGTACAAAAAAAGACAGAATTGCCACTTCAATTGAGACGTTTCTCACCGCTGCACTAGTTAGGTCCTTATTCACTCTTGTTTACAAGTTTCGGCTTAGCAACACGACCAAATCAGCCATGGGTTCGAAGCAGCTTCTTAAGGTTGAAGCTTTCCACTACAAGCTTGACTCAGTCTCGGACGAAGCATTCCAGAAGTTTGTCCAAGACGAGCTCACCCCAACGTGGGTCGCATTGGTAAAGAAGCACAAGGTCGTCCGGTACACTTCAGTGAGTATTTGTCCACACCTTCTGCGTTCTTGCACCCGCAGTCCAACATAACTGATACTATTATAATGAGACAATCACGCCATCGACCTTTGCAGCGCGGTTCCGCCCCCAGCTTGAGAAGACCCGGCCTGGTTGGATCATGAATGAGGCCCACTTGACTCTAACATACTATGTTCGCAACTTCGAGGACATGCTCGAATTGATCTCCGACCCGGAATACCAAGCGCGAGGCCGCGACGTCGAAATAGGGTGGATTGATACTTCTAGAGGCCAAATCAAGATTGGGTGGGAGACCACGTATCTAGAGAATGGCGAAGTAGTAAACACGACGGTAGTTTGAAGGCAATAAAGAATATCCTTTCCCTCGCCAATATCAATACACGTCCCTCAAATATTAATCAGGGCCTAGCTGGTTTATTGAGTATTGTCTGCCATCTCGACAAGACAGCTAAGTCACATTATACATCTACAGCACATCACAGGGCACACCAGTAGGTAGGAGTAGTACTTGTATTGGGGGAGCGTGAGCCTGTTCGGCTAGCTTTCGCAGCGAAGCCGATGCTAGGCTGGTGCGCTACAACTAGTCAAGTAGTAGGGCCTAGGAAGCTAGCCTAGAAGTGCCCATAGGCTAAAAACAATAAATACAATAAAGCAACGCTTAAAAAACAACGCAATAATAATAAATAGGGCGGTAGGCGGGACAAATTTGAGTCGTATCCGAGCCAGGTGTGCCAGAATGTGTGGTGTTGTAGAGGTGAGGGTTGTGCGGTGGGTCCCCTGTCCCCTGTAGAACCAATCCAATATACACTTTGAATGAAAGAGATAGAACAGAAGGCCCACATTTCATCACTAATTCTGGATTACGTCATTAGGTACTTAACCCCGCATTCCATTTTAGGGAATACCTACGGAGTAGACAGTAAATATAGCGGCCGTAGGAGCTATCTAACATGCTTTAGGGGAGTAAGGCCACTTCACGTTGCTTAAGAGGGAAATTCTAGGCCAAAGACAATTCTCATGGACACTCCTCATTCCCATCGTTGATAACAGCAGTAGAGATGCCGTCCGCGTTTGACTTAATTAGATCTATATCTAACGCAGCTTTTTGTTTAAATCTGATAACTAATTGATCGACGGCAACTTGGTGAGAGTATGCTTATTACTAAGTTCAAAATAAATAGTACCTAGTATTCGCACATCTCACGGGAGAGAAGAGGCTGAATTTTGAAAAGATGGGCAAAATTATAGGCAAGTAGTTATTGATATGGCGAGGAAAGTAAAAAGAAAAAAAAAAAAAAAAGGATTAGAAGGAATAAATATCATATGTATCATCTAACTCTCTAGCAAGTCAACAGTCCACTGCACGCCCAGCGACCGAGTCCTTTCTACAAAGTCGCGTCCGAGAATAGCCGGGGTAAGGCATCCGCCTACCAGATCCCCTTCCAACCGCCTTTCGTAGAGTAGAGACGCAGCGGCCTGCGCCATGAACAGCGCACTTACGGGGTAATGTCCATTCGGATAGAGAAACTTGACATGAGCGACCTTCGAGGGTTTTCGGCCGACGCTACCCTGCTCATCAGCGACCACAATTGCCTCCATAGATACGGGCACAGATTTTGCTGCTTCGACATCAGGGCCACTCCCCGCGGCAGGTGCCGCGGAAAGCATGAGGCTCTTGACGAAAGGGATCCTCGCTAGGGACATGATGAAGGCGATGAAATAGGATTGCAAAAGCAACCCCAGCCCGCCGAGGAAAGACGATGCCTTTTCGTATTCGTTGAAAGAAAATGAGGGCCCGTAGCTTTTATCGGTACCACAGAGCAGGCCCCACGTTCTGTAGATTAAAGCTCGATCCTGGTCGGCGGTCACTGACGACGCCGCGAGCCATCCGAGATGATGATGGTGGTGGACGCCACTGATCGCAGACGGCTTCCACCGATAGGTGACTGGACATAATGCCGAGGGGCTCTGTGCCTCTTTGACGATCTTGGGATCCAATGATGCGTTCCCGACGACCGTCCGCATGGTGCCGCCGCTAAGGTTCGTGCTATTAAAATGATTAGTTCATTGGTAAACGCCAGTTCACCTGGGTAAGTAGGGTTTGTTGGTAATGTGGAGAAGTGAAGTCAAGTAAACTTACTCTAATTCGTCAAGGCGAAGGGTCACATCACGTATTTTCAAGGACCACTTCTCTTCAATCTCTCGTGCTGCTACCCATACCAGGAAATCCAAAGGAGTGACCAAGGCGCCACAAGCGTGGATCAACTAGAGATGCGTGTAAGCTTCCTGGGTAAAGAGTGCGAATACAGGCAACCCATTTGCTGCGAGCGCTTACTGCAACCCCATTCCTTTGGGCCTTATCGTGGTATTTACGAATCCAAGTCTGAACGAGTACCGGGATTGCCGCACTGTGAAGTATCCTCCGTTAGTTCGAGCTTAGGATGCGAGAGGCTTAATATAGATAGGGCGCAAGAGTTGATTCTTTGAATCACATACCAATCAACATAGTCGGTACCGTTCTCAACACAAGCACGGATAACCTGCTCACCAGCGAGCGAGTAGAGAACGGCGCTTATACAGACGCGGGATTGCCCGATGACGGAAGCCAGATGAGCCTCGTCTTCTACTGAGACGACTTCAATAGCTATTTGATCGCGGTTAGCATTCTATGCGAGCATAGAGATTGGTAGATTTATAAATATTCGATAAATACATGGACAAGTATATGGGCAGACAGATGGAGAGATCTTTCGAGCATATAATGAACGGACGTATATACGCACGGCTTACTTACCCGGCTGTAACCTGTCACTGAACTTGGCCAACTTCTCGGCCAATTGGTCTAGTTTCAACTGTGATGTGCCTGAGATTGCCCAATTCAGATTTGTCGGTAGGTTGGTAGCAATGTGTTCAGCTATGAGAGCGCCCGTGTAGCCAGACGCCCCCATGAGCAGGATATCATATTTACGCGTCGAAGATGACTTGGAGCGAGGTGCCATTGTGAATCGCCAGCAGGTGCCAGAAGAGCAGATATGAATTCACGTAAAAGCAGAAAGACACGCATGTTGCTTTGTATTATTCGAGCGATTCGTGGTGGTTGGTTAGTGATCCCAACCCCTCCCTTTGTTCTACCTTATCCCTTAGCACTTGACTCCGCTTATCATCCGAATCGACCAACCACCAACAACCAGTTCACCTTCTTCCAATCGACCAATCGGTCTCATGAATCATTCCTGCTTACAAACCAACAAATAGGTACCATATGGATTACCGCACCAACCATGGAGCAGCAAGCCCGAATAAACTAGAATAGAGAGGAAGAAGCAAAATCCTCAAAAGAACCACATCCATATTAAGCAGTTGTATCAGCATAAGAATCATCGGCTCCGACCAGAATTTTCGGGATTCGGACACCTATAGCGAATCTCGGTAGCAAACGAGAGCCGCCACCACCTGGTGGAGAGTCTTTAGGAGGATATCATCAGAAGCTGAATCAGACACATACTTCTAGGCTAATGGTTCTCCGGTAGGTCCCGACCCTTTGCGTGTCAGCCAAAAGGTCTTGACAATGCTTCGCCTTTGCATCCGAGATTTGCGTAAATAAAAGAGAATATGGGGGCATTCGACTAGTTAGGTCAGTTTGGATGAAGTTGTCGAAAAAGGGCTCCGTGAAGCATCCTTGCCACTTGCTGAGACATCCCAATTAGCGACTCTTGGCAAAAGGCCGCCTTAGCTTACATTTTCCGCAGCTGATCGAATAATGGTATGAGCGTCCATTTGATTGAGAAAATTCTGAGGCGTATATAGTACCTGTACTGATAAACATGTTACTAGAATGTAATTATATCATGCACTATATTTTCCCCATCGGCACCCCCAGGACTAGGCCAATGACCGGGTCAGAAGCCGGGATCCGGATCGGCGTGTCAGTAACCATGCAGGCACTAGATAGCGGGGTAATCATATGAGGATATCTTTTCCTTGAACGGGGCGTGCCGATCTATCTAATCCTACCCAACCCCAGCTTGGGGAATGTTTACCCCTCATCGAAGCGGCTTATGGGGAACAACACTATCAACTCATAAAAGCGAGTTTCGCTTGTACCTGCATGTTTGCAATTTTGGTGTACTGGATAGTTAACAGATTTCCTTCTAACGAGTATAAATAACAAGAATGCAGAAAGAAGGGGGCTGGTTACCCACGCTACCAGTGGACGCACTTTAATCTCATAAATTCCAGCTTACTACTAAATCTACGGGAGCGATAGGTAGAAGCTTCATCGGTTGTTGGTTTAATATCATCAAACGATAGCATTAGTACTTTGTGAGCTTTCCCTTGCAGGCGATAAGAGGTCATAAGACATGATTACATGTTCATAATTTGCTCGGTGTCACGGGCTTCTAGGTACGAATGGCAATGTATGGGTAGGTCCTGAATACTTGTTGACGCACGAGGAACCCTAACTACTACTTCCAATAGCTGGATATCTATATACAAACAGCCTCTTTGTCCTGTACCTTGGAGGCGTGGGTATGTGGTCGTAAGTAGTCAAGATCGTGACACTCGGCAGAGTGACAATCATGCCATGCAGCTCCCCGTAATACATCACATGCGCGTTGCTCGACTAAGTACCTCAGTTGTGATGTAATTGTTGTTTCTATGGAAACATTGGCAGTGAAAAGGGGAATGTGTTTAAGATAGCCAAGTACTGCTTCATGAGTCACACGATAAGATCTAGACGGGGACAACGACCGTGATATGATAGTTGATTCGTTAGCCAGCGCGTTACGGAAAATAGCAGGGAAATCTAAAGAATTTGAAAGCATATTCTCACTTAGTGTCCACGTTTCATCGCGGAATTTACCCATTTGAGTACGTGGGTCCCCACATATTGAACCGTAATCTCTGGCGTCTCATGGCACCATGGTGCTCCCTTACTCCGCATCGGACCAAGCTTGAGGTGTTCAACCCCACGGGATGTTGAGAACCGAACTCAAGCATTGTCTCGACGGCCATATGCCAGGAGGTGTATTTTATAAGATTGATTTTCGTATTCATAGAGCATCGTCGAGAAATTATCTAGCGGGTCATCTACAACGATATCACCTTTCATACAAACTACCAATATGCCTCTTTACGCACCTCCTGACGTCAACACGCCAGTGTTAAGTCAATTCTCACTAAATGGCAAGATCGCAGCCGTCACGGGCGGCGCCCGCGGTATAGGAGTTGAGGTTGTGCGCGGATTGGCCGAAGCTGGCGCCGACGTGGCTCTCATTTACTCGACCAGCACAGACGCACCCGAGATAGCGGCAAAGATTGCTTCAGAAACGGGCCAGAGGGTTGAGGCATTTCAATGCGACGTACGGAGCCGTGAAGACGCGGCCAGGGCGATCAACCATATCGCAGCTGAGTTCGGGAAGGGCCGGCTAGATGTCATGGTCGCTAACGCTGGCGTATGTGCCAACATCCCCAACCTAGAGTATACGGAAGAGACATGGCAACACAACAACAGTGTGAATCTCGACGGAGTCATGTGGACCGCCCAAGCAGCAGGCAAGATTTTCAAGCAGCAGGGCAAGGGCAACCTGATAATAACAGCGTCTGTGAGCGCCATATTGGTGAACCTCCCGCAGACTCAGGCGGCTTACAACGCATCCAAGGCCGCTGCTGTTCATCTGGCGAAGTGTCTAGCGGTTGAGTGGGTGGACTTTGCGCGCGTGAATTGCATCTCTCCCGGTTTTATTATGACAGAAAGTATGCTCCCAGTCCCGATTTCATCTCCCCAAATTGAGAAGCTAATCTACTTGGATAGTGCTTACGAGACAGCCGAAAGAGCGTTTCGATAAGTGGCTCTCGATGATTCCTGGTCGACGAATCTGCGATGCGGCTGAACTAAAGAGTGTGCGTTTCCCAGGTTCTCTTATCAATGATACGATTTCTAAACATGAAGATAGGCATATGTTTTCCTAGCCAGCGATGCATGTTGTTATATGACCGGCGCGAATATTGTCATTGATGGAGGATATACACTTACGTAACCAAAGTGAGCTTATTAGGAAATACCTAGCATAAGGGAGATGAATATCCTTCTACAGACAAACAACGTATAGTTAAATAGACCGTGTTTACTAGGCCATAAGGCATACGTGTGGGGAGAATGAGATGCTTGCCTAATCTACACATCTTTGCGCCCAGAAACATAAAAATTGTGCACACATCAGCACTAGGGAACGAACTTCGACACGAAGGCAGAATACAAATCATCATGATAGTAGCTGACAACTCGAATAAAACATAATAGAAAAGCGTACATGTGACTAGCGCGTATAGTCCCTTGGCTAGCTAAATATGAAAGCAGAACATGGTAACCCCAACTAGCATAGTGTGTATTTGACCTCACGGCTCTTGCTCCAGTTCACTAATTGACTCGGAATTGGCCCTTACTGTGAAGTACTCGTAAATCAGGCTTTCGTTTCGGAGGTAGTGTCGCTTATATGGACTGCTACGTGCACGCTTGTCCTTCGGCGATTCTCATTCAGCTCTTCCTCTTCGCGAAGAACAAACCTTCGTGGCCGTTTGGAACTTAGAGCCTCGCGGTCTTTTGTGACAATAAGAGCTGGGTTTTGTCGGTAATAGTCGTCAAGGTCTTCTAGGCTTCGATTCGCTAGTTGTTGTCAATGTTAGCGTATCTGCAAGAAAAAAGCGTGAATAGGAGATGTCTTCATACCTGTCTCCGGATATAAGTAGTAGATTACTGGCAAGAATGCAGTGTTGGTTACTGTCCAGACAATCCAGAATCTCCATCCGAGGTTCGTGATTCCGATCGGCGTGATCTCCACGATTACGAAATTGGTAAGCCTGTGCAATGCATGAGCATGATAGCCCCCCTGAGTTCTGTAGCTTGTCTGCTTAACATACCAATTTGTGCATGTTGAAACCGCCGTGCCCTTAGTTCTCATAGCCAGAGAATTGATTTCGGTGGGGTAGAGCCAGGGCACCCCGAGCATTCCCAAGCCGAACGCGATATAGTAGAGAAAGAAGAATGCAACAGCAGCTTTCCCGATCTCCACGCTTTTCGCAGATATAGACGCAAATCGGAGGAGAATTGTAATTACTAAGAATGCCAACATCTGGCCAACAGTCGACAATAACATCAAGCCCCGACGGCCCCAGCGCTCGACCAGAGTAACAGCCACATAAGAAAAGATAAAGTAGGTAATTGAGTTGACGGCAACCAATAGGCGTGCTAGTTGATCAGGTAGACCAATTACTGAGATAAAAACTATAGTCTTGTTAGATTTGAACATCAGATGGGGCTAGTAAAGCCTATCTCACCAGTTGGAAGGTAATATGACATGATGTTTATTCCACCGAATTGCTGCATGAACTGTGTACCGGCACCTAATATGAGGCGACGGAGAGTCTTCGTATCATGGCCGTCGCCCTTCTTGCCTCGAAGAATATCGAGCCATCTGAGTGAGTGTTTCTTTTCGTAGTCGACACTGTATTCGATTTCTTGCAGCTGGGTAAGGATATATGAGTCTTCGGGGTCTTTGTCTTCGAGAGCAGTAAGGATCATGATAGCCTCTTCTTTCCGGTCATGAGCGATGAGCCACCTTGGAGACTCAGGCAGCCAAGGAACAGTGCCCCAAAGGATGAATATGAAAAAGAATTGGAAGGCAAGAGGGAAACGCCATGCGACGGAGCCCTTAGCAAACGAAAAACCGTAATTCAACCAGTTCACTAGAGTGAATCCAGCAATATTTGTCCACATCTCTAGTAGGACTAGTTTTCCCCGCCATTGAGGCTTTGAGGTTTCGGTCTGCCATACTGGAGCAGTAGCCGTGTTGATGCCATTACCAAGACTGATTAATAGTGAGCTTTAGTCAGCTCTCGCGATTGCCGCCCCTGAGTAAATTTCATGTTTGAAAATCAACTCACCCTGCGACAACTCTTCCAACAAACAACTGTGGAACACTATAGGAAGAAGCCTGAAGAGTGGCTCCTATTGCCATAATTGTCGTTCCGACAAGAACGGACTTCTTACGCCCAATGCGTTCACCAAGTGTGAAAGCAACTAGGGCTCCGAAGAAACAGCCTATGGCGTAGATGGCGCTCAATGTGGATATGATTTCAGTAGTGTGATAATCTGAGCCTGTCAAGCCATGAAGAACGAGGAAATCTCCTGTAACAATGACGCCACCTAAGGTATCGTTGTTAATTAGAGTTCTCCAAGACTGGAGAAGTTCAGCCTACTGAAAACGCCCTGATCGTAACCAAACAGAGTCATATCAGTTGCACAAGCAACCTGTGAAGTATCAGTATCAGACAGTAAGGGTGACGGTATAGCTCTAGCTTCACACACCGTGATCCAAAATGTCAACCGTCCTCCGGTCAATCCAAAAAATGGCTTTTCCGTCGTCATGTCGAATAGTATTGTGAATCGAACCCGCTACGATCCTTCTATCTGAAATGCAGTCTCGTATTGAAGGTAGAAGCGTCTAAATGAACATACCGCATTTACTCGCTTGAGGACTGGTGTGTGAATACAGAGGAGACTTGATTATTCCCTACCTACTTAAGGCGACGAACGAGCATTTATATTCGCAGCTATAGCCATGTACCCCATACTCCGCAAAATGCACATATGGGGTTTCGGTTGGAGGATATTGCCATGACGCGGTTGGAGCGCTAGTCTGGCTGGCTAACTGTTAAACTTGGCAATGTTGGGGTTCCCGTGGGGAAACTAATCTGGGGTAGTAGTAGACTAGAGACCGAGCGTCTGGCACTACCACTTTACGTTAGCGATTGGATCTTATCATTAAGACTGATCTGCCAAGCACATGGATCCGTTCTAACACGCCATACTACGATTCAAGACCTTAACCCTTGTCGACCCATGGGGGTCCGTCTATGGCTCGGAAATTTTAGACGAATCGGCTCCCTCCCATACTCATTCAGGACTTACGAGAAGATGCTATCCCTCAAAGCTCCCCCTTATACTATGACCTAGTTAACAACTTTAGTAAGATTCAAAATATCGTTTTCGACTCCTATTTCGTACTAGAAATCGAGTATTAGTACACAAGTATTGGTATGATACTAAACATTACCATATTTGGCGGCACGGTCACGTGTGCAGGTTTGGGGCAAGTCACACAGGTCGCACACAGGGTAATGTATTGAATAAGGTATCAAGGCTAGTATGGTATTAACTAGCTACTACGAAAGGCAACGATTGTTTGCATAAATATGACCCGATGTTAGCCCGCTGGCATAAAATTCAAATCTCTTCGTCAAGAAACTTGCCGACGATGGCGGTAAAGTACCCCAGACCATCCACGAACAATACATGGCCAGCAGCCTCTACCACTTGGAGATTTACTGACCGAGCCTTTCCGCTCTTTGTCGATTTTTTACTTTGTCCCATTTCGATCCCTTTCCTAAGCTCCTCCATTTCTTTGTGCAAAGTATCGTGTTGGCCGACTAGGAGCAATGCTGAGCCAACACCATGGCCAGCCTCAACAGCAATGCGTCTTAGGTCGAAACTGGAGCTCCTCAGCGCAAAGCAACATGTCTCGAAGCCATCGATGCTAGTTGTCTTCATGGATTGCCTTGAACTAGCCCATGTGTATGGATAATCTTGTAGCCGGTTAGCAAACCAGCGATTCATCGTCTCATCAATTGTGGGGTCTAAATTCCCTGCCGTGCGTGCGGCAGCAACACGCTCAGCAAAGAGATCGGTTGTCCCGGCGTTGACAGGAGACCATGGTTGAACGCTACAAGGTATTAGTCTTTCTATCACTCCAGGATACCTAGCCGCAAAGGTGATGGCCGTTGCCCCACCAAAGCTCACGCCTATCCAGGCATGTAGTTTTTTGATGCCGAGATAGTTGAGAAGGGCGTAGACATCGTCAGCGACAGTCTCAAATGCTGTCCTGGAAAGATCCGTGGGCACCCCAGACTTCCCGTGACCTGGGGCGTTATACCGGAGGACAATATACCCTAACCCTGTGAGATATTTTGTCACATAGTCCCATATATCAAAGGACGCGCACAGTGGGTTTGATAGAAGAACCCAGCGGTTTTCATGAACAGAGTTTGGCCCGTGGACGGCGTACGAAAGCGAGCGCCCTGAGGGGAGTCGAAACAAGGATTCGTGAGTTGTCATATTTTATTCTTTACGAGTTTGGAGATGCTTATAGTAGATAAGCTAATATTAATGCTTCCTAATAACAACCAAGAACCCCTGGCTAAAAGAAGACCTATTTATCAACTAACTCAATAGGAATTCAATCGAGTTGTTCAAAACATGAATCAGGTTTGTGCTTTAGGGCTATTAACAAGCCCTTTGGTAAACAGTTCTTTCCCGCGCTTATCACGCCTTTATATTGCGAATGCTTCAACAGAGGTGCTAGCTGTGACAAAGGACCATCCAGCAGAAGATTCTTTTTAACCCACCACAACGCTGCTGCTTGTACTTTGGGACATCCATAGTCTGGCTTCATAGTCGTGTTAAACATCGGGATTCAATTTTTAAAGATACCCTTGGCCTGCGGTCAGCAACTACGGTCTAGCTCATGATTTATGGTCCATACATCACAGGCTCAATTTCATGTTGATGCGTTAACTTTGATGTTTATAGTTCTCGTAAGCGGATCATATAAGTATAACACTATACACTCTTGATCATGGCCTTGAGAACATCTGGTCGCTTCTGCCGAACTAGTTCGGGGGCTTCTCACGCCTGTTCGAACTTGAACCTATCCGTGGTCAACTACTTGACCTCGATTTTTCCACTCGACATGAGATCAATGGCAACAGGGTAGTAATCAGTCAAATATCCAATTGACCCTTAATAATCCGAATTTCCTTATATGGACGCTGTCGAAGTTCCCCGTCGAGCGGTGATGGGAAAGTTGACAACTTCTTTCCTCATACCAAGCCTGAACAAATGCCTCACCTCTTCTGGCGACGTAAACACCCATCTGAATGCAAGGTTCAGCTCCCGAGCATTCGAGAACGACATCTGCACCATCACCAACGCCCATGTTGTCCTTGATATCATTTGTCATCTTCTCAACGTGTGCCATAGGGTCGACTCCGGGCGCGGCGCGCTCGGGCATATAGATTCCGTCGACGCCATACGACTTGGCAATCTCAAGCCTATATTGCACAACATCGACGCCGACGACTTTGCGGGCACCGGCAGATTTGGCTACAGCTTGGCAAAGAATGCCGATTGGACCGCATCCGAGAATGACTGCTTTCTGATGGGCCCTCGGATCAGCTATTTCGTGGCGATGGCAACCGATAGTGGTTCAACCACTGCAGCCTCTTCCATGTTCATGGAATCGGGAATCGTGTAGCAAAAGTTCGATGTGTTGACGTAGTACTGTGCCAACGTGCCATCCCATGGCGGTGTAGCAACAAAAACCATGCCACCGCATAAATTATACGATCCACCCCGGCAATAATCGCATCGCCGGCAAGGTACACCGGGTTCCATTGCGATGCGGTCTCCTGGCTTAAGATTTTTGACCCCGGAACCGACCCCGGCAACGATGCCCGAAGGCTCGTGGCCAAGGACCATGGGGCCGTTCAAAATGTACTAGCCATTGCGGCCGCGTTGTCAACTAGGAAATGGAATGCGTCAGCAAACTAGAAACTCGCTTTCGCTTTCGTATTCATGAGTCTTGGCATATACCTAACTAGTGAACCTATGTCGTATTAGTGTTGTGAGAATTCTATTGGAATGGTAACTAACCACTCACATCGCTGCCGTAGATGCCTGTCTGGGAGACGTGCACAATCGCGTCATGCTGGTCTTTGATTATAGGCCTTGGCCTGTCCTCGAAAACGACTTCTTTGACGGCGCGAAGAACGAACTATGGGTTCTGATCTACGGTCAGTAAATCGGCCAGATTTTTATCTACTAAATTCGTCTTCTCGCTCACCTCCATGATAAAATAGCTTTGAGTGATGGAGAGGCGAAAGTTGACAGCGTTCATCCATCTCTTGCTCTGCAATTACCCAAGCAGCATAAGTATTTAAGGAGCTGATATACATGTTACTGACCCCATGATTAAGACCTTTGCGTGGGAGTAAAAACTCTTCGGGCTTCATCGTGGAGAGTACCAGGTCGTATCGAATAACTCAAGTCTAGCGATTAGTTCGGCAAATTTAACGCTCACATTACTTAGACGGGGAAGTCTGTCGAAATTCCCATTGCTGAACTAGCGAATCGTAGGGTGCATCATGACCGATCTTGGACTAGTTGTGTTAACACCAAGACGACGCCGACCCACCGTTCCCCGCGAGATAGAGGCACTACTATTCATAGGCGCGGGTAGACATGATCATGCACTGCAACTTTCGGTGTTGCCAACCTTCCGCCTCTATATTTCCTAATACAGTATTTCAAGCGCAAGACCACGCGTCTAGGATTCCCGGCCTCGCTTCATATCCTTTCCCCACGGTTTAGGATGCTACAGGTGATCAATAGTCGTCATCGAACCTCCAAACGGCCGAAAACAGGCTGGTAGGTACATACATACTCTACTTAAGCTTCTACCCAAGCAGACGAGAATATGGTGGAGCTAATATTCCCATAGTTCGGAATATCGAAGGCGCAAGATCAAATGCGACGAGGAGCAACCTCAGTGTGGCCAATGTCTAAGACGTGGCCGAACCTGCACACTACAGGACTCTCAGTTCAGACATGTCTTACCCGTGCGGCAGGGGGCATTGCGTACAGTATCGGGTGCACATAGCAATATCGTCGTGAGGAAAACGTTAGGTACTGGGAATAGTACTCCATCCATTGGTTCAATCATCCGCAACGGCGCAGCTCTAGCTAGTGCGGAGAATGGCAGACCTACGCAGCGTCTTGCACCCCGCGATCACCGATTGCAAGGGGTTCCACCTATAAGGAAAACGTCGTCTCAGGAGCAGCGACCAGTCTTAGTAGGTAGCGAAGTGCCGAGGGCCCTGAATGATCATGACGGCTTCAGCAGTAGGCAGCTTGATTCCCCTTAGCGAGCTCCTGCTACAGACACTGATTAGAATTCCTTAGGCTCTGGCTCGTTCAGTGCTCTTCCTACGTCTAATCATGATGACCTCGCCATTGAGAGCACCGAAGTAATCAACAACACGCAAGAACCTTATCTCATACGACACGACGCAGAATGCATAGGCCCATGGTATGTTATATTAATCCTTTATCATGTTATATCTGCTGGTTCTCATACCGAAAATAGGATGGATTTGTTGTATCGCTACGAAGTTTTCAGCCGTGAAGTACTATCGCTAGCTCGGGACCACCCCGTGCTACGTTATGCCGCTTGTGCTGTTGCTGCAAAGCAACTTGGACAGATAGGAAATGCCCTAACCGACATCTCCTGTGGCAATACTCAGGCAACTCTCGGACTGAGGCTCGCCCGTGCTCGTCATGGGATAAGTTAGGTTGGTATGGCGCCAAGTATTACGAGAAGGCTATTCAAACTTTGGTGAAGTCAATAACGCTAACCGACACAGCATCCGAATGCGTTCGCCAGCCGGTGTCATTGTCGCAAGGAAATCTAATGATCCAGGCCGAACGAGAAGATCCGGTCGTCAGGCTCCTGGCAACATGTATCCTCATCCAATATGAGCAGCTGAGCACTAGCAGAGACGCTTGGTCTGGCCATCTGACCGGCTTCTCTAAGCTTCTTGACTTAATCGGTGATGGAATCTTGCTTCGCCCGAATCCCAGGTTTCAAGCGGTCTACCCCTTCACCAAAGATGTCATGCAAATAAAAGCCGGGTTTTGGAACTTTGTGGTCAATGGTCTGGAAGAATCCTGTACGTTATCCCTTTAACCGCCCTTTCGGCACCAGTACTTTGCGACCAGGGCAGTCAGCCAATAAAATCAATAGATAATGCGATACTTAGCTTGCCCCCCGGATCTCACCTAATTAGACCCTTGTTAAATGTACTGCTAAAATAATTGTTACTAGCTATATATATATATATGCTAGTAAAAAGCTGGTAATAATATGTTTAAATAATATAACTAATTTATATAAAAAAAGTATAAAACTAATAAAAAGTTAAAAAAAGTACTGGTGCTTATGTTTTTAGCTAGCAACTTAAAAACTAAAGTTTATAAGCTTACTTAATAAAAAAACTAAAAATTTAGTAGTTTAAATAGTTATATTAACTAGCTAATTTTTTTTAGGAAAGGTAACTAAAGTTTTATATACTTATAAATAATATTAATTAATAAATATATATAATAAGTAGGTTTAAATATTTATAAACTTTTTTAAAACTAATATAGTTTTTATAAAAAAAATTATAATTACTTTTTTTTTTAAATTTAAATAAAAATATTATTATTATTTTAAATATATTAATATATTTTTATATTTTAATATTTAATTTTTTTATTTTAGTTAATTTTTATAGTTTTAAAATATTTTTTATTTTATTTTTATAGC
>MU392811.1:0-41360 GCA_022578505.1 Nemania abortiva | reverse complement strand
AAAATTTTTTAATTTAAAAATTATAAATTTTTATAAAAAAGCTTATAAATATAATTTTTATATATTATTATATTAATATAAAATATAAAAAAAAAAAATTTAAATATATTTATTTTTTATTTTTAATTTAATATAATTATTATTTAAAAATAATTTAATATATATTAAAATTTAATATTATAGCTATAAAACTTAAAAATTTATTATATATTACTTTTTTTTATATATTTTTTATATTTATATTTAATATATTATAAACTTTACTATTACTTAAACATAGGCCTAAAATAAATAAAAATATTAGAAATAATAAAGGCTAGTATACTCCACTCCCTTGTTTATATATATACTACAGATCCCCTAGACCCTATAGGTCTCTTCTTCTCCTTCAACTATCCTGAATAATACTACCACCATTACTGCCACCTTGTATATGCCCCCACTCTTCTTGACAAACATGCTTATAAAACCCCAGCTTTGCGTGGAATAGGCATGGTTGCAAGAAACAAGATGAGTGAACCGGGACTCTCAGGTCTCTGGGGCGGAATTGCGCCTTCAGCATGTGCTGTGAGATGTGACATGCAATCTAGACATCACACCCACAGCAACCATGCGTCTTCGAGAGATAATTCTCTGAGTATAAAATATAGATTATGTTAAGTAGTGAATCCCTCGCAGTAGTCCTTGGCTTCACAGCCATGTTGTCGTTCATGATGAGTATTTTGGATGATATGCATTTGTCTGGAACAAAAGAAAATCGATGTATGAGAATTACATGATTTTTTTTGCTACTGAACTGCCTTCGCAGGCTTTTAGAGCACCATGCCATCTACTCTGAGCAAGTATGAGCTTTTTTTGCCAAATTCTGAAAATAATCCGACGCCAGCGCCTCTGCAGCAGAAGGCCTTTCGTTTGGATCAGTGACAAATAGAAAACGAAGCAAGTCCCTCACTTCAGGTAGCATATCTATAGTCTGCATCTCATCCTCTAACGACGATATTTTTTCAAGGTTGGGTTGATTCTTGATGAGTCTTTCACTAGATCTAAACATGATTTTCTGAAGAGGATCCTCGGTAGGTGAGGGCGACCAGTTAGGGAAGAGCCGTCGAATCTTTGCAATGCACCAGGCCTCCTCAATGAGAGGGTGTAGGTTACCCGCAGCACCTAAGATGCCAGGCTTCATCCAGCATAATAACGTCGCTGCGCATGCCCAAGTCTGAGAGCGATCGACGCATGGCTGACCCTCGTAAACTTCAGGTGCACGCATCGCGAGAGGCTGAGCAAAACAGCGAGTACCATTCACAAATACTGACTACGTGTCAGTCAGGAGGTTTCTGTTAGGTCATATGAGGCTTGCATACCAAGTCCCAAGTCCGCTGTCTTAACGGTAGGCCACCCACTGTCGACATTAGAGAGCAAGATATTGGCTGGTTTTATATCTGAGTAGATCAGTGAAAGTTCTTTTTGTAAATGGGTACCCTACCCGTATTGACGCGAACTTGACCGTCTAGGACACCAGAACTGGATAGCATAGTATCTATTACAGCCTTCATAATGCTGTAGTTGAACATTACGTCGGTATATCGAAGATCGGCTAGCGTCGAGTCCAACCATTCAAGAGCCAGGAATGAGGTAGTTTCGGTTGCATCGGTGTCGAAATTATTCGGATTGTCGATACCATCGTACATTTTTCGGAAGTACGGGCTATTGGCGACTTCAAGAAGGCGATAGGTGTCATATTCACGCCTGAGGTTCTGTTGGGCGACGTCATCATTCGGCAGAGCCGTCTTGATGACCGCCCTAATCAAAATATCAGCTTTGGGTCTTGTAGTAGTTCGTTCGAAGATAGCTGACCAGGTTGGGTCACATGTAGAACCGTTTTTTGATAGCACACTGGCTTTGAATACCGCAGAGCTGTGGGTGCCGTCTCCTCCGATGGGCTCGACTATTCGATAATCCCACTTCTCTCCACGTAAAGTCTGTCCTCTGGTGAGAGTTGCCATGGTCCTTGGGGAGAGAGTAAATTTTCCAGTAATTGCGACAACTCCACGTGTGATTGGTGGCATTTTCAGAGGCAATGGATTTATCAAAGATAAGATGATGGTGCGAGTTAGCACTGGTAGATGTAGTGGGCTGGCAGGGAAACTGGTGTATTTAGGATCTGCAAGCAGTCGCTTACGTAGGAAGGTGATTTTGAAGACTTTCGCGCAACAACAACTATCTATTACTTACCCATACTAGTAAGTACAGGGCTCGTGACAGGCTGGTCATATCCTGCTATCAGGCTAGCTGAGCTTTCGATTTAGTGAGACAGTGCGGCGGTGCACATGAGGTATGCGCCTCCCGGGCCTCCTTGACTTAAGTAATTAGATTGAATACGCCCCATACGCAGAGTTTGAATAATAGAGCGAAAATACATCTAAGAAGCCCGGAGAGGCTGCTCTAGCTGTCAAGCTTGGAAGCTGCTGCTATATCTTCCAACAGCTCTCTTCATGATTCTATGGTAGTTAATATCACCCCGTTATCGATTGGCTGAATTTCGATTCGGCGATAGGGTGTTGCGCTGTATGATAGCGTTCAGGTACCTGTGAGAATTCGGCAACATACTTAAGTAGGGACTTAGGTAGTAGAACTTGCTGTATTCAGTAAAGTACCTAAAAGGCAGCTTGTGCAGTTTTCGAAGCTGAACTAGCGTCTAATCCATTCATGGGATGAAATAAACGTTGGCTTTAACATTGCTCGACCGGTAAACGGCGGGTTTAGTATCGATCCGTCGCCCCGAATCAGATTCAGTTAAGAAGGTCGCTCTGAAAGTATCTAGAAGGAATTTCATGGCCCACGAGTTCGCTTTTAGTATTTTTGAACTGTACGGACATTGATTGAGATGATCGTTTCGTCGCTCGACAACACTAGCTCTGGCCGCCTATATTACTTGGGATATTATACGTGTAAGTATTAGTTTGGATTCTTGCGGATACCATATCTCACGTTCTATATCGGAATCTCGAGAAACGATGGATTTTAACACATAGAATAGAAGACTGTCGAGGCGGTGCACGCAGCTAAAGTTAATTTTCGTTCGGGATCTATAGCCAATCTAGTAGGCACCATTCACGAATAAATTCCAGTAATGCCAACGAGAATAACAACGATATTAGCGGCTCCCATCATGCACGAGATTGCTATTCCAACCGCACCCTGAATATCCCGCTTCAGGACCCCCCACGTAATCCCGAACGACAGACCGGGCAGAAAGATCCCGATGGCGAGGATCCACCAGATCTTGACCCAATGCCAGCCTTCCTTGTAATAGATTCCCCATGCTTCCGTCAGATCAGAAGATTGGGAACGAAGTTCCCGTGAGGTCCTTTTCGGAATCTGCTGCGTGACTAACGTAGAGCCTGGCGCTATACTATCGGGGTCAAAAAAAAAGTCCATCATGAGCTGCGTTCCAATAGGCGGTGATAACTTGGATGGCACTGGGCTGCATTCATATTCCGTTCCTTTGGGGCGGACCTTGGCTGCCGGGGGAATGCAACTGCAAGACTGGCCTTTTCCACAAAGTTCATCGTGATACCGTGCATCAACATATCGAGGGCCGCCGTACGCGAACTAAAATTTATTGATTAGAACAGTTCTGTTATTATACAAGACGATGAAAGTAACGTGCCTTCATAAAGTGGATGCTGCGAACCGTTCTTATAGACCAATATGGTCTCAGTCTTCCTCTACGCTGGTGATAACTGTTTCGTAGTTTTCGAAAAAGCTCCCGGTCACATGTGATCTTTTCGACTGATTCCGGATAAAGTTCGACCTTATATTGCTCCTTTTCCATACAAACGAAAAGATGAAGAGCACTAGTAGTAGTTTCTCCTACTTCACCATCGTCTGGAGAATAATTGCCTGTGGATATTCCAATGAGAGCTTGGAAGCGTTGGCTGGAAATATCACTGAGAGTCGAGCTTCTTGGCTGCAATAAGCTAGTGGAAGACCGCGACGTAGCGAGACCCGGGGGCGTGCCGCTCTCGAATCTTGATTGATACGCAAGGGTGTTCAAATAATTTTGCATGTCTTGGAGCGCGCCCGGCTCGTGCTCTACGTAGTCATCGTAGAGTTTCCTGCCGCGCTTCTGTATGAATTAGCAGAAAATATCATTATGAAAAAGAAACTAGAATTACGGAAACACGTACATTTGTCCATCTAACGCGCTGATGACCTGGAGGAATGTCATGTTCTCTTAGCTCGATATTAGACAGGAATACTAGGGTGTTTCGGTAAATCTCCTGCAGTATACCCCTAGTTGGAGCAGGCCGAGCGCTAGAAAAACCTTCAGGGCGATTTTCATTTCGTTGTAGCGTTGCAGGCATGTTGAGGATGCCTGGCGATTGCCTTCTACTTTCTGAGTCTGATGCTGTGCTCGTCAGGGTTTCCCTAGGGTCGGGGCGTTTTGTATCTTCGCGAGTCAAAACTACGCTGGTCTGTTCGGTTCCGAATTCCGTGAAATTAGGGATATTGTTGTTTTGCTGTGTCGCGTCTTCAGAGGCCATATGTACCCCTTTGTGACGTGTCGCACCTCGGCTCTGTCTGCTTAAATACCATCCCTGTCATTCTTGGCCTCAGCTACCTTTAACCATATCTTTAGAGCGAGTTCCAGAACCTCAAATATATTTGCAGAGAGAAGGAAGTGTTTTACATCACCTTGCCTTTGATAAGATATCCTTAAACCGTCACCCTCCGGCCTTGGTTTGCTTTCCTCGTCATATGAGTCGCCCCAAGATATCCCTGGATTTTATTTGCCGTAGGTTTTTCAGTATCGTTTTGGCCTCCTGTTCTAAGTCTTTGTTGTAGCTTCTCTACGGTAACTTTCCCGCTAGCTAGCGCTTGTAATACTACCTGCCCTAGCCACGACCTATTCCATCCCTTCTACTTAGTTCTTCAGTCACATACGAGGTCCTATTTTCATTCATTTCTTGCGCTGCGCGTGCGTATATTGTGATTTTATATACGCCACTGCGCCCTGCACAGTCCCAGCCCCTAGTCTACGGGTCCTTACAAGCCCGTGCTTGAAGGTAGCTTTACGGTTCACACATTAGCACATGAAAGGTGCAGAGTTTCGCAATCAAATCATGCCATTGGTAGAGTCCTGCTATTCTTAGGTCAAGGAGAGGGTAAAACAAAAGGGCATTGGCGAAACATAATCCAACCTATCAAGCAATATGAAACCGTTCTGCTTTCGGTTTAAGATCCTTGAACTGTTCAATACGCGGTTGATGAATCACCTCACCATCCATAATTCCATGAACGTAACTGTAGAAAATGTAAGCGTACTAACCAATACTGATGAATACGCAATTCATTGTTCCTGCTTACCATTCACCTTCAAGGTGATACAACCCATCATAACTCCTCATAATAAATGGAACTTTGCCACCAAAGAGCACCACAACAAAATCACCCTTTCGAGCGGTAGTTGGGGCCAACCCCAGCAACCCCTTAGCTGTTTTAAAAAACCGTCGTCCATGCATAGGTGCAATTTCGTGGTAGATAGCGTTTCTAGCCTCGAGGTCTTCGTCAGCGGATGGAGGGAAGCGCGGACACCAGTGAAGCTCAAAGTTGTCTTTCGGGATTCGACGTCTGCTGTAATGCCGGTCTTCGCGAAAATCAAGTGAGTCGTCCATTAAAATTGTCCTCCAAAATGCCTCACGTAAAGATTGCCCAGTGTACTTGTAGTAGGACTCTCCTGGTAGGCCTGCAATTTCTTTCCACTGAGACATGATTTCACTATTGGTTTCTATTCTAATCTCAGGCTGAATACGGACAGCTTGTGTTAAGTTCGATTCGAAACCTTGATCGGTAATGCCTATTGCTTCGATAGTGTCTACGCAGACCCCATCCAGGACCAATACCTGAGAACCGTGCGAAAGGTCGATCGGGGTTGCTATAAGGCCGAGGGACGCGCTGTACATGTCGTCAAAGGAAATTATCCGGTCGTTCAAGGTATAAATTGCAATGGACCGGTAACGGTAATCCCGCTTTCTGTTCAGAAAGCCCTGCCAGTTAGGTATCCAACAGGGTAGTAGCTGCTCTTCACTTGTTGGCTGTGCGGCAAGAGACAGAATATCCAGATTCCGGTATTTCCGAAGGAAGTGAACAGCTACCTTGGTGTACAGCTGAGTTCCGCTTAAAGTGTAATCAGGTTTCAAAACAATTTTGTCAGGGTCGTTGTCAGGTATAAGACTATAGAATGCGAAGACCTTATCCCTGAAATCTGACGCTTCCCACCTAGAATATGTGGCTAGCGTAATAAGCACCGGGTAACTAGGGATAGTCTCTAGTTCACGGCGTTCAAGAATTGTTGATAACAATGATAGAGAACCCCTGAGATCGAGCAAGGATATGGCCGCTTTATAGCAGGCTTGTGTTATATTCTTGAGGATGCTCGCATCACCGAAGAAGTTGATGTAAAAGTGTACGAATAATTCTCGTGAAACAGCAACTTGTCCACATTGAAAAAAGGCGCACCTCGCGAGACGGAATTCCTGGACGCACCAGGCACGCTTAAACCAAGGCCGCTGTAGCAGATTACAAAATGCCTCTGCATAAGTTGTATATAAAGCGTAGTGGGCCCCATGACTGAGGTGTTTTTGGGGGAATGGCGTGTCCATTTCTTGGCAACACATTAAATTCATTAAGGCGTTGCTATCTTCCGACTCCGGACCTAACCAGATGATCACATTTTGAGCGTTCTCATATATGCGACCCATCTGTTGCACTTGGGAGTTCCGTTCTACCACGTCACTCTGGTTGATACACATAGAGTCAACCCAAAGAACACGGGGCTTATCTCGATAACGGAGATTTCTAAGTGCTGATTCAAGGTTCTCAGTAGCTAGAAATAGCTTTTTGTCGATCGTGATCGCCTTTTTCTTCGATCGGCTGCCCCACACGTATGAGAGAGCTTCGTACTTGTCAGAATCGCTTCTGTCTAGTGTACTGCTGCAAAGTCTGCATATAATATCATGATGTCGTTCCGGTGAAGGAAGTAGCAGTACCAGTCGAATAGCTGACGAATCTAGCGGCAAAGGGGGGTATTGATATGGATTTAGGGGCCCAACAACGGACATCCTTGTGTCAACCAATGCCATTTGTTCCAATTCTCGAAGAATGAAGTTTTGGACTTCCTTTTGATACTCATGCAGGATCCCCTGGATTTTCCTTTGCCACATGATGCTGAGTGGCACTTGGTCGTCAGTTTGCTTCAAGCCCGAGAAAAACCCCAAGATCACCACTCTTGCAGCGTTGTAAGCCGCCCAGTGGACATCATTGGTCTCACTAAGGCTTTCGCCATTGCATCGCCTTTTGATGGCCACCCTTTGCTCAAATTCGTTGACGTATAATCCATTATCATCCGGGATAGCCTTCCAGTCCTTGTCGAAACCAGGCAGTCTCACTAGCCTAGCCGGTACCCGAGAGGTATTATTTAGTAGGAACGGGGATGCCTGTTCTAACATATCCTCTGTCGTCATATTAACGGGCATGGGGGGTCCAATCAGGCAATGCCTGACACTCGTTATAGGGTATTTCATATGTAAAACAAATGGGTGAAACCCGAGGCTGGCCTAAGGCCTAGTGATTGCACGGAATAGAACTGCAGCACTAAACCACAACACAACCAAAAAGATAAGGGTAGCAAAGTCAAGACTTGGCCGCCTTGAAGCTTTATATGTAATTTCACAGTAATTTCTCAAAAGTATATCCGTTAACATGATTTATTCATGTAGGGGACACCACATAACACTACTCAGTGCCTAGCGTAGATGTTTTCAGCGTACGCCTGCGGGTTTGCCTTACAATATACTAGCTCTTAGGTAAGCACGTTGGGGTACTGATGGGAAATCTATCGGCGAGCTCAACAGCTGCTAGCGAGAAGTGTTGGCTTCGGGCAAGGCATTCATTAAATTATAGTCACATGCACTTTAATAATGTGATGCAGCAGCCCTATTTTTTCAACGATCGTAATTCTGCCCAGAGATCATAGATTCCATCCTGGTCCTTTTTGGGATAAGCGACCAATCATGCTGTTGATACTAATGGATACACCCTTTGTAGACCCCTTCGCTGCGCTCAGAGGGCATTAAAACTCAAGTTAATACTATATAGTGCTAGATAGCACGCAACATTTTCATTGTATCTGTAGTTCTAGATTTATGTGCAGCCGTACCATTGGTGCGTTAGTCTACTCCGGGGTTAACATTTGTACCTTCGTTTTGGTGGCTAAGACTTGTGTTATGGCATTGAACTGAACCATAGCTTTGACGCCCTCTGAACGCAGCAAAGGCGTCTACGAAATCATTACCACGAATCACTTGGCATCCCATTATTTGCCGTCGGCTTCTCAATGACAGGTATTAACCCGGTCTACCTAGATTTAAGAACGGTTTCGCGATAAAGGTTCCCACATTGTGAGGCCGCAACTTCTCGTATAACATGCAATGATTGACTGGTACCAACAACGCACATTTTTTTTCATGCTTCTGCATGACGCTAGCCATGCTCCTCTGAGCCTCACTTTAGGTCTACATCACTTAGAAATATGCCCGGACACCGCCATCCACCATTTTAAGGCATCCAATGAGAAGAAATATTGAGGGAGACGTGGCGCCTTATAAGAAACTGCCTAGATCTTGGGTAGATTTGCCTTCGGTAAGCCTTGAATCTAGAATCTGTATCACGATCAAAACTTGTAGAACCTATTAGGAATTAGAGCCTGAGATATGCCGGGCCAATCGTTTAATTTCGGTGTAAAGCAGGTAGGAATCGGGCAGGAATCGGGCAAGAAAAGCCCAACGAGGCAGCGATTTTCAGCAAGGCCAACCCAGGAAATAGATCAGCCTAACTCGACCGGCCTTATCATTGCCATGTGTCTGAGTGTGGCACCTCTTCTTTTGGACATGTATACTGCTAGCCGACATGACAATCATTATGTGATGATGGCATACGCTCTAATCGAGGCGGTACAATGATACATGTAGGGCTTCATGATATGTAGGCTCTCGGACTGCCGGAGGGCTGAGGCGGCTAAAATACTTTTGGTGATAAGAATTGGGTATATCTAGCACAGGTTTTGCAATACCGCATTTCAGGTTGACTAATGAGCATCGTTGGCAACAAACCCCAAACTAGTATAACACTGCACCATCAATTGGTATAAGCCTTTTGCCTCATGGCTGAGAGTTCATCCGCAACAACGGCTCCTCCTCTTCAGGATGTCCTAAAGCATGTGTCGGAAGACGCCCTAGATGCGTTGGAACTTAAGATTGCTGGAGAGACGGCTACCCAGCCAGTCGGAACGTTATGCCAGAAGAAAACTCTCTATGAAGGCCCAAGTAAATGCAACTGCTGCATCAATTGGGTAGAGCAATACCCGATCGATATCAAGGACTCTGCCGAAGAAGAAACAGACACCAAGCTTCATGCTATACTATGCAGAGTCCAGAAAGCCCACGGTAGAACCACGATGCCTCTGGAGCTACATTCGATCGTCATCCAAAGTCCTCTATTGAAGTCTATTCTGAAAGAGGTTTTCGCCGGATACCCTGGCATTACTACAACATTGGAAAAAGTCGAATTCAGTGCACCTTTTTGGGAGTTTTTTTACCGCTGGGAAGCACTCACAGAAGCACAACATACTAATAGGCCTGATGAATCGGACCACCTCCGCCTACTATTGAATGAATTGACTTCTCAGCTTGGCAGTGTTCATCGGACGGCTAAGGACCTAGCCCAGAATAATGTGATGATCTACGATTTCTTGTGGACACTATTCCCTCCCGGCACGCTAGTATATTCCCGCCTTTTCGATCAAGATTGCATTTTGGAGGTTCGAACGACCAAGTATGATCGTATTTCTGATACCTACGATTTGAGGTGCAAATACATTGAATGGGACGGCGAGAGCTTTGGCTGGAAGAAGAAACTGGTTGAGATTCCGAAGTTCTCCGGCACGCGATTAATACGGGATCTGGAAGCCTACCCAGTCGTGTACCACACATCACCACAACAGATTCAATTAGATTTGTTGGAGAGAGGCCGCAAATTCGTTACTCTTAGTGGCTGGCAGCAAAAGGCATACAATGGTATTATTTTGCTCCCTGAAGATCGACCTATCAACTCTGATGGCCGTGTGTCACGCGGCGGTCCCAAAGATAAATTACACGTAAGCTATCTAAATCCTGCCATAGCTTAAGATTCTCACGCTTACTAGATCAACGAACGTATCATGGTCGATTCTCAGGCCTACTTTCAGCACATGCGTTCATCTGCCGATTTAGATTTCTTAGATGAAGATGAGACAGATTCTCTAGGTGAAGACGAGATAGATCCGCGATCTAAAAACGAGCTACCCTCCCGCCTCCTCATTCTGTGTAGCCCATTGGTTAAGGCATATGCACTTAAAGCAAAGTGTTGGGGTAAGTGGAATCTGGGGAATAGCCATAATAATACGTAGACGCTTTGTCACTAACCTGGTTATAAAGGCCTCGTATATGTGGACGGGATCTCTGACATCCACTGGGATAACGGCGCTTTCGACAAGCTGGTATTAGAAGATGAGACCAAGCGACTCATTAAATCTTTCGTTTCAGCCCAAATAAAGCAAAGTCAATTTCCAGCATTTGATGATATCGTAGAAGGCAAAGGTGTTTTGCAGAAGTCTCCACTAAGATTCGGGCATTTAATGCTGATATAAGCTATTAGGGCAAGGCACCATAGTGTTACTTACGGGGGAGCCCGGCATTGGGAAAACATTGACAGCTGAAACCGGTACGAGTATTCTTGAATTATTTCTCCTTAAAACCAAGTCCTGATTCGCAAATTATAGTGGCCGAAAACGCCCGCCGCCCCTTATATATGCTTAGCGCTGGTGAGCTTGGCATATCCAGTCGTGAAGTAGAAAAGGGGCTTACGGAAGTCCTTGATCTGGCTTACCGATGGAATGCCGTTCTCTTGATAGACGAGAGCGATGTGTTCCTCGAACAACGAACCTCTGATAATTTGGACCGGAATCAGCTTGTGTCTAGTACGTGTTAACAGCGGCAGGTTCTGGGAATCTACTTCGTACGGGATGCTGACAAATTATAATAGTTTTTCTTCGAATGCTTGAATACTACCGTGGAATGCTATTCCTCACTACGAATAGGGTGTCTACATTCGACGCGGCGTTCGAATCACGGATTCATTTGACGCTACATTACCAAGGTCTTGACCGGGTTTCGCGTAGGAGAGTTTGGCAGATCCTGCTCGAGCGCGCACAGGCATACCCAGGCATATCCGACGATGAGCTTGACGTTCTGGCTGAAGAACGAATAAACGGGAGACAGATTAAAAACGCAGTGAAAGCATCGAAGCTTCTGGCCACGGAGGAAGACGTGCCATTGAGAATGGACCATATCAATACTGTCCTCCGAGTCATGCGCAGGGCATACAATACAGAAACTCTCGGCTCTTGGTCACCATTTCTCTCAGTATGCTTAAGATTTCTTGGTTCTTGGTTTGGTTCGAATGAAAAATGAAGAATAGGGCTTCGACGGTAAATCTCTCAGGACTGCTTGTAGTTACTTTAGTCTACCATTGTTCTCTTTGAGTTCAGTTTATTTGTTACACCCATCCAAATATACGATGCGTTGCCTGAAAGCTTGAGTTAGCGTTCTCGCCTAGTACTGTAGGTAATGCACTGCAGCATGACGATGTAACGCCTACTTGTTAGGTACCTAAGGATAGTAGGGAGTTCAATTCAGCTTACAGGCTTATATTGAATTACTAAATGATCTAGTCTTTTTAGCATGTGCGTAAACGGCGTCTTGAACATATCAGAAATACGGAATTCCTAGTGTAAATTTTATATAGTAGAAGTATAAGTACAGCGATTGCAATTTGCTACGTCAGATTGCTAATTGAGGACTTGGATTAGAGGGCCAGGTCCCTCCAGGAAGCCCTATAATGATACTACTCTAGACGAGTACAGGCTTATATTGGCTAATTGCTGGCTCGCTCTTAAATTAAGCAAAAAGCAATAATCGATCTGAGAAGACTGGAGCGCTAGCTCTGGCTGTTAAACTTGGAGCCTGCTGTCGCATCTTCTAAAAGTCTTAAGAATAATAAAATCTTTTGCGATAGGGAATATGCTCGTATGTTGTTATCTGCTTACCTCAATCCTTGATTTGGCGGTGGGGTACAGTGCTATAGAGAGACTTACCTTACCTTCGGGCATCCAGCCTGACCAGAACTTCCGAAAGATCAGAAGAACGGGTTCTAGCATCTCTTACTCGTCTAATTTCCGATAAGCCTATTTTACAGTGATATGGTTTGAATTTGGGAAGCACTTCGATGCTCAGCTCTCAGCTTGAGGGTTAAACGCGAGATGAACCAATGCGAGGACAGAAGCGGTCCTTGTTACGGGCTAGGTGCCCGGTGTAAGGTTGTTCCGGACTACTGCCGGAACTAGGGCACAGGAGGGGCTAGCAGTAAGTTAGCGGGTACTGGTTCGAGCGTATTACGGTTGAGCTAAGTATGTACCTTAGGGCCCCGGGGGGGGTCTACGTAAGGGTTGCAGCAACTATTTCCGCGATTCGAAATCCTGTTAGCTAGAGATAGTAGTATAGCTTTTTTTAGCTATTAATTATATTAAAATAAAAACTATATTAAAAAATTAAAAGTATATTTATATTAAATATATATATAAAATATATATAAATATTATATAAATAAGTTTTTAAATTATAAAAAGTATTATTATAAATATATTAAGTATATATTATATAAAACTTTTAAAAAAATTAAAAAAGCTAGCTACTTATTTTATTTTAATTAAAACTTAAATAATAAACTTTTAAAATATTATAAAAGGTTTTAATTATTTATAAAATAAGTAGCTAATTTATTAAATTATTATAATTTAAAAATTAAATATAAATATTGTTATTTTAATTTATATTATTATAACTAAAATAAAATATTTATAAGCTATTAAATAAAGCAATTATTTAACTATAGCTATAACTTTTATTAAACAGTTATATTATAATTTAAAAATAGTTTTTATGTTTTAATATAATTTTTATAACTAAAAAAACATTCCGTTTAAACAGGTATAAAAAATTAATATAAAAATTATATATAAAAGCTTTATAGCAATTAAATCTAGCTATTAACACTTTATTTATACCCGCAATAACTGCTAAAAGGCCTACCACCTTTTATAACCTTGCAGCAACCCTTACGTAGACCCCCCCCGGGGCGCTAAGGTAGTGTCCCAAAGGACAAGAGGTGTATTATTATCAACCACTATTACTGACCCACTAGTACATGCCCCCTCACAATTAGCACAGGAGTAAAAGAACTCCTTTTCTTTTCCTCAAGATAGTCAATAAAACTGTATAGCATACGACCACTTGGTCTAGCCTGTCACAGCCCTGGCCTGCGTGTGTCTTCGCCACTGAAAAGAGCATTCGACGTTGTCGAAGACGATATGTCTGATTTCGGAACTCTGACCAAGAGATCTTCAACATTTGTTAATTGAACCCAGATAACTGCGCCCATTTCACCGTTTATCACGGTCCTCCACAGCCACGTGTGAACAAGTCGGAGGATACTTGTCTTGGTCTTGTAAGACGCTATTACCGCCGTGAGAGTGTAAGCAACACTACTGCAAGCGCGACAGCTCCAGCTAGAAAACATCCAAGTCCAGACTTTTTATCATGTAATGAACGGAAACGTGAGTTTTTCAGTAAATCTTCTGCCGTGTACTCCTATTTAGAGCAGGTCTAGCACTAGGGGAACTTCCGAGCGATTCGCAATCTGTTGCAATGTTGTAGGCATACTGAGGCGGCCCTATTTCCAAGTGCGATGCTCGTTGATAGGGTCGGCTTTTCTTTGGGGTCAGGATGTTTTGTATCTTCGCATGATAAAACTGCGCAGGCCCGTTCGGGTTCCGTCGTCGCTTCTTCAGAGGCCTCGCGCACCCCTTACCTTGCTAGCTCCTGTGCCACCCCACGGGAGGCGAGCTTTAGTTAGTACCTAACTAGCCTAACTAACTGAAATTAGATCTAGTTAATCGGTAGCTCCTCATTAGCAATTAGCTTACTCTAGTTAATCCAGTTTGTCAGATCTAATCAGTTCAACTAATACATAATCGTTCCAATCATAATATAGCTTGATTGTTCTTTTTATTCTTACGTGCGACCTGTAGTCTTCTCGCGTGCGGCCTTAAAATAGAAATTGGAGCTAAAAATTGAGTTGTCGGTTGATGTCCTAATGGACCTCCACCTCATCTCTTCGAACTGGGTAGTTCTTTGCACTTGTTAAGGGGTAAAGATATCCCTAAAAAGGATTCCGGCTAAAACAAGACGATGGCGAATATTCGAAAAGCAAAGACGATTCACCAGATTATTCCTTTGGGGGCTGCAAACTTTGTGGCGCACATTACAGAAAATGCGAGCTTGGCCATCGATAGCACGCGCCTGTCGCGTAGCAGGCATACGGACAATCCTTCTGCGAAGAGCCTACTCTTTGGTCACATTTCTACTCAATTTAAAGCATAGCCTTTGTAAGGTAGGTATTATTTACGCTAATTCATCTCTAGGTTTAGAGTAGAAATCAACGCATAGAGCAACACCGTAGCTCTGTGGTACAACGAGCTATGGGGTTGGGGTACCTGATGCACGTGTACACGCTTAGAAGGAATGGCGGCACAGTACTCAGCCACGATGGGAGCCCTATCTCGCAGATTTGGCCCGGCCGGAACTGAGCTCGTAGGAACGTGTCAATGTCTCTTACTCGTTGTAGTCTCCAGCACTATCATTCTATTATAATTTAGTCTTGGATCAGGAAGAATTTTAGTCCTTAGCTTAAGGGACAAACTTGAAATGAGTCAGCCCTGGGATAGGCGTTGCTCAGGCTTTCGTACGCCCTCGCCGCTAAAAAGGCCATTTTACGTTGTTGAGGATGATGCCTCTGATTATGGGACTCCTACGAAGAAGTGTTCGGTCCCCGCGCCCGCTGGCTCGGGAAATGCTCAGGATTCAAGCACCCATTTGGCTATTTATGATGGCTTTCTAAATCAAACGCTACAACCAGTTCGGGGGGGAAACCCAGAGCCTCAGCTACAGGTGAAACGCCCGAGCGCCAGGCAGCCAAATCGAAAGATGGCAAAACCGAACAAGTCATTTAATACCTGTCTTGGATTTGTAAGAATATATCGCAATCACGAAAGTAACTCGCTAATGAGAATGCAAAAGTTCCAACTAGAAAACATCCAACTCCGGCCAGACTATCTATTAAATAACGAAGACAAGCATATCACGTTGGACGTTCGCGGAGATTTGGTGATTCTGAGGCATCCCGAATCAAACAAGTATGGGGGTATGATGGAGGGTATGAATGCCGCGATAATAGCTGCATTGCTAGCCACCCGAAAAGTAAGGCTTTCAGCGACAATCCAACACCCAAATTATCTGCAGGTGCTCGTCTACGCTTCGAGGAGGGACTGCAACGAACTAGGGGACCTCCTCTTCGAGCATGACTGCTTTCTCCAACAACCAGAGGCGTATGACCAGACAACAACTTACTATAACCCCCAATGGCTCACCCGCCACGACGCAGAGTTTGAGACCTCGCACTCAATTCGAAGCCTTTCTCTATCGTCTGCGGAGAAAAAAAAAGTAGATAGGCTATTCGAGTCGGCGACCGGCCCTGCGGCGTTCAAGAGAGTTGGGGTGAGCGAGCTGCTTAATACCAAACTGAAAGAGTCAGTATCCCCGATCAAAACACCTCACATCAAAGAAGACCTAATGCATCTTAGACACCAACTCAAGGCTGTTTCTATGATGTCCGAGAAAGAATCCGGACTTCTTACAGACCAAGAATTTCCCTCCTTGTGGACCGAAATACAAGACGCAAGTTCTTCGATCCCAATGTAAGCATCATCGCTAGCCTGGTATACCGAATGATATCTAATGTATGACCAGTTACTATAATACAGTGAGCAATTTGAAACAGTCTATCCGACCAAGCCTATGCCGTGGTGGGCTCCTGGCAGACGTAGGTTGATATTGAAACCTACAGTTTCCTTGTTCTCATCTTTTGCCTAGGAAATGGGTCTAGGGAAGACCTTGACAATTTTAGCCTTGGTCGTCAACTCTTTTGATCATGACAATTCCAGGATTGGCTCTGGTCCTCGTCCAACGTTAATTGTTGCACCCCTGAGTAGTGAGCATCACCACCATCCTCCAACCTCAGACGCATATCGATACTAATTCGCTAGCCCTAACAAATTGGGAGGACCAAATAAAGAGGTAATAATTATAACGACAAATTGGCTCGTATACTGAATCCGTTAACCAACTCTCGTAGGCATTTGAAATTCGAATCTGTTCAGTTCATGACTTACCACGGACCTTCGAGGCGAAAGAGGAATGCTCCTCTTCGGGATAGCGACATCATCTTAACAACGTATGATACTCTTCGAGCCGATTATTCCGGGTCATTTCCTGGAAAAAACATTAAGGAGAAGAAGGGGAGGAGTGGCGGTGGTATGCTGCATGGAATTATGTGGAAGCGAGTAGTTCTAGATGAAGGTATGTTACTTTTCTCTCCCCAACGTCGCCATGAAGGCACTGCTGAAGATAAGGGTAAAGCGCACATTATTAGGAACCGTGGCTCCCAAGTATTCCATGCGGCCTCTAGACTTGAAGCTCAACACCGCTGGTGTGTAACCGGTACGCCTATACAGAATTCGGTTGAAGACTTGGGTGCTCTCATCGAATTTCTGCGGGTTTCGCCTTTTGATAACCCAAGCGCCTTCAGGAGAGAAATATCCTGTCCTATAGGAGGTAGGAATAGTGTGTTCTGGGATAGGTTAAAGCGCCTAATCCAGTGTATATCACTTCGACGAACCAAAGAATCCATTGGAGCAAGTCTAGAGCTTCCCCCGAGATGCGAGATTGAATATCCCGTTTATCTAACTCCAGAGGAGCGTCGTATTTACGACCTGACCAAGAGGCATTTCGATAAAAGCATTGATTCAGGGAAATCATCTCTTAGCACTTTCAACCTACTACTCCGACTGAGACAAGTCTGTAACCACGGTCGCGACCTACTTCCGAAAGCATTACAAGAATGGTTAGACCAAGCATGTCAATACATGGATCCCTCCCCACCGGTAAATCCGACGTGTGAGGCCTGTGAAGAATTCCTTCCAGAAGAAGAATCAATCTGTGAGAATCTTCCGTGTCTGCATCAAATATGCAAAAGGTGCTTCAGGCTTGAGATGACAGATGAGGGGAGCATACCTTTCTGTCCCCTCTGTACAAATTCTCCGCCCGAACTTGACGATAGCTCCAGAAGTGCTCACGCAGCTTCTGCTAGCGGCAATTTCCTGGATTATGTACCTTCGTCGAAAGTGCAAGCTCTCATTCAGAATTTAAGGCATGACGACGAGGAACAGCGTCGACAAGGGAACCCCCCACCCAAGAGGTAAGGGGTCGTGATAATTGAACACCGATACCTCATTCGAGTGACTGACCTGGCATAGGTTGGTGTTTTCAGAGTGGACGAGTATGCTGGATCTCATCGGAAAAGCCATGACTATGAACGGAGTCACATTCCAAAGGCTGGATGGGGGCCTGAACCTCGCCCAGAGACGACAAGCACTTCTTGAATTCGGTACTAACCCACAGTGTACAGTCTTGCTAGCCACGCTTAGGTGTGCTGGAGTTGGGTGAGCTGCCTGCCTTAGCGCGATCAAAGTTAATGACGACACAGCTGACTTGTCTTTCATATAGTCTTGATCTTACAAGTAAGAAACAGTAACAGGACTTCTCTATAAGTACTAGCAATTGACCGTGCATATTGCAGTGGCTTCTCGAGTACATTTAATAGAGCCGGGATGGAATCCGATGCTTGAGCGGCAGGCTCTGGGTCGGGTGCATCGCTTGGGTCAGAACAAGGAAGTAGTATCAATCCGATACGTCGTTCAAGGATCAGATTCGATTGAGAAAGTAATTGTGGGAAGTGCTCAAAAGCAGTTTCGTGGCTTACTGACTCGTGTTCAGTACATTCGAAGAGTGCAGGTATTAAAAACCGATATGATTACCTCGTCACTCGACAGTGCCAACTCCGACCGCACACAGATAATTGAGGATATTCTACGTGTGAGTTTGCGTTTGCATCCATTGGGGGCTATACATCTCACGTTTTATATAGGATTTCCGGGAGACGGTGAGCTTAGAAACGTAGGCACTGTTGTCACATGTAACAATACAGGCATACAGTGTCCTCTTTGGATAGTAAGGCATTAGTCCAACATCGGAAGGGTTTCGAATACGGAAGCAACTACGAATGAGAGGCCAAGTTGTGGGAACTTAGCTTATGAATAAGCTGTAGAATACTGCTTAAGCTATAGGACGTCGAGGGATCACCCCCTGAGGGTTCTTGATCCTAAAGGAGATCATTGTAAATATTAATATCCTTCCAAGCATCTAAATATTTCTGGGCCTTTGGTACGGATGATATATGAATGACTAGCCCCTTGTTAGAAACAGCTGACTTCCATTTATATAGGAGCACGCTCTTTACGCCACGTCTACTAGAAAATCGGATTCCTTGGCGCCGTATAATCGCAAAATCGATGTTATCTTCCGGTATTGAACTCTTGGTCTTCCTAAGGACACTGCAAGTGCTGAGCCATAAGCTCCGGGTGGTATATATTCCACATTTGCGCCTCTATCAACGCAAGACTGTAGGGCCTTCGGGGAGCAGTAGTCAGCAGCCTGGTACATGCCCTTTTCCAAAGCCTCAGGATCAAGTATGTACTTTCTTAGCTCTGAAAACTTGTCCCGGGCTTCCTGGAGGCCTAGGTGTAAGACTGCGGGCCTTGCGCAAAATATCCCGGATAATTTAGTTCTGATTACCACCCCGCAGGTGTCAACTAGATAGTTCATCAAATCCGGGTCCCATAAACTTAGGGCACGCTCATATCCAGTATAATATGGGAACTTGTCGACATCGCCTTCCCTGTAAATATTCAGAATCTCGGGCGGTACGATCGGGCTAGTGGTGTTATACTGGTTGATGTCTGCACCATAAGATAGAAGGAGCTTGATATTTTGTAGCCTTTTGAATTCAATGGCCACGGCCAAAGCCGTTCCCAGGCATCCTGCGACTGGTAGCCCTTCGATTTTCAGGTTGAGGATATATTGGAGGGTGATGTCCGATCCCTTCCATGCTGCGAGTGCGATTAATGCTGGGTGGAACTGAATAAAGTCGCTGTCCGGAGATGGTTTCCAATATGTCGAAAACAGTTCAGCTATGTTGACGCGAGAAGCAACTAGGACCTTGATACCTTCAATATTATCTTGCGTAACTGCATCTATCAACATGTCTTGAAGTTCCTCGTCGTCAAGCATCGTATCTGTAAGGCTAAGGTGATTTTTATTGGCTTGGTCTTCAGGCCAGTTTTGTGACAAAGCTCCATTCGATCGAAACCCAATGCTAGGGTGCTTAGGTTCACCTTCTAAGAACCGATATTTCCGGGAGTGGATGGCTGAATGCTCGTCGCGAGTAGTTCTACTTTGGAACCCGTGTCTATTTCTTGGACAGTAAGGCTTGTGGCAATAGAACACCGCAGAGCCATATAGCCTATAAATTGTGTCGCAATGGCATCCTTGCGTATGCTGCGGATTTTCGCAGAGAAGGGCCTCAACTTGTTGTCGCAAAGTCCTAAGAGTGGTGTAAAGCCCGGGACAGTCATCTTCTAATGTAGTTTAGTACTGCTAGGTGTGCGTCCTATTGTGAGTAAGCTTACCATGGTCTCCAAGGAGGCCAAGCCGAGCTCTTCCTGTTTGCCTATCGGTGCCGATAAGATAGTTCCTTACGTCGGAATGATCTCTAAAGCCCTCAAAGGAACTCGAATATTTACTCGATTCAGTGGGCGTGAGACTTGTGATAATGTTCCTGGTATTGAAAAGGACAGACAGGATATCTGTTAGTCTGCTGAAATCTTCCTGAAATGAGCATGCTTTGATATGCTCAAGCCATTCGATAGCGGCGTATTCGAAGAAGACGACGTCACCGGTTAAGATTCGCTGATCCAAGACTGTCTCATATCCTGCTAAGCTAGTGGTGAAGAGCACATCTAGAGATGCGAAGCAGAGATAGGTTGAGCAGACTATTGCTGCATCCATATTGGACGCTCTCATGTCAAGGAACCCATTACTTTGGTTGAGTAGGTACCTGAGAAAAGAAGGTAAGCCTAAGTGATAACATGTAATGCTTGATACTCAGAACTTACTCCTTAGCTGAGAAATGCACGAAACGAACCACACCGTCCACTGCACCAATTCGAATTAGACAATTACATTAACAAAGAAGGGTGCGACTCGGATAAATCCCGCCGGGTATTGTTCTCCACAATGCCCGAGGTGAAGATATGCCCTTACTAAAGGATCGAAATGTGCTAGTAGACGCTAGATTTTCCTTACTGCTCTCGATAATAGGGCCACACTCCCTTCTGATGTCTCTAAATTGCTTTCGCCCCTTGGTAAAGTCTTGCGCAGCTGGTTCGATAACCAAGGCTTGCAAGATCTGTTCTTCGCGCAAAGGAATCCTTGCACATAGTACCCAGTGGAGCACCTTCTTGACAACGGCCCGATCACGTATTCGATCAAGCACTCTCGCATATCTGCCACGCGAAGTCAGCGTCCAAGGCCACCTTTGGAATGCGATCAAACAGATGCCTTACGCTTGCTCAAGCCCCTGGGGAAGATTTTCGAGCTGTAATTCAATGTCACTTGCTGTTCCTTGCTCCTTTAAAACCTTCAGAACTAGCTTCGTATACAGAATCATGCCTTCTAATTGTTAGGGCGAGGCATGATAAATACCTATAGAGTTGCACACATACCTTCCGAAGCCTGCACAACATGAGCTACGGATTCCTTGGCCGTTGCTAGCATATCATCGTCAGCTTGCAAGTCTTTAAGATCACTGAGCCAACTTTGGAGCTCAGAATCGGCGTATAATTGCACGTCCTCGGCATTGTTGCGATCGACTCGCAAAGAGATCGCTCGACCTTCCAGCTTCTTCACAATGTCGCGCTCCTCCCGACTGCTAATTAACACTCGAGCCGCTTTGCTTTTCTCGACGATCTTTATTAAAGCTTCCAGCACTGGTTGTCTCGGCCTTTCTTCCAACTCATCGAGTCCATCAACAACGATAAATACTTGCGTGCAAAGCTCTAATATTTTGATTAACAACTCCAAAACGAAATCGGGGTCACTTTCAAATTTGCTGTTGTTGGGCATCGCTTGTTGGTCGGATTTTACGTGTCCGTAAACTAGGGGCATCAAGTTGCGATTGCCCTTGGCGGCCTGGAAAACTGAACGAGTTGAGTCAATGCTGCCTAACATTAACACGAAGGGTTGCTTACTGAGCGAATGCATCACTTCGATGGCCCCTCCCGACGCTTGGTCGTCATGGGTTAAGAACACAAAAAGCACTAAATTCTGGCTTCTCTGTAGCCGACGTATGGACCCTGCCGCGAGGTAGCTTTTCCCTAGATGTACGATTAAACGGACTGAGCGAAGAGATATAGCGATATTCTGTAAACCCACCAGATCCCGGTATTCCGTAAAGCCAAAGACAGCGATTGATCGTATTATTCCTACGAGACCACTGTATGAACTCGGGCTTCTGAGCTAACCAGCCTCCAGAGCCTGGGGAGGTCCGATCTAAGATTTCAGCTAGCTTCCTGTGATGGGTCGACGGTGAGTACTCGGAGACCATGGCTTCGAAATCCTGCCTGTCTCGAAACTTCTGCTGTTCTTCGTACTCGCGCATGGCTTGCTTGCGGGCCTCGTAGGATTGTGCAACATCTTCTAGCGTCACTTGGCTTGTCATTAATAACTTGTGCCGCTCAATATTGCATCGCACGACGTCAATCTTGCTTCGGATACTAGGCCAAAGAGCCTCGAAGAAGGTATTGCGTGCTACGAATTGCGCGTTACTAAATTGCCCGAGCCTAGGTACAAGAGAGTCCAACTTACTTTTGTTTTCTAAGAAGTTCAGGAGAATCTTATAAAAGTCTAAAATATCGACGTAGAATAGGCACATAGCCTGCTTGACTTGATCATTCTCCTCGAAGAGATCGGTATACTTCTTAAACTGTGGAAGAGCATGTCCGATGTCTGAAAGTACTTTGACCACTGTATTATCTTGCTTTAGCAATTAAATCCTATGATTTGAAGCATATTTGATACATACTTTTCTCAAAAACGGTGAGCAGAGAGCTTGTCATCTGCAGTAGTAGCCTCAACGGTCCCTATGCGTAAGAATCGAGCACAACTCAGTAAAAGCTCATGACATTCGGAATTTCTTTCTTTACCCATAAGAGAGCTAGAATTTCGGCCTTTGCTTGCACGAATGTATCAATCGTGTCGGAATAGTCATTGATACCCACGATAAACGGCTCGATCTTCTTGAGCGCTCGGAGAGTCTTAGTTTTTGCTTGTGCTTTCTGGATGTTTTCGGCTTCATTATACACATCGTCAATAGTCTGCAAGTTGGAGAAATCGTATCTCGATGGGTTCTTGAGCCCGCTTATGAAGTCATGCTTCGCTGCCCGGAAGGCATCGTCTAGCCAATTTTGGCTGATGGTAGTCATGTCGAGGATGGACCATCGACGAATGCTTCTCATAAAGAAACCTCGCCTTTGAGCTAGTCACTTCGCATCGATTGAACCGTCTATTTCCTCTAACTAGGATGAGATGGAGGGGAGAAAGGTTGAAGCGAAGCGAAGGTGGGGAGCTTACAGAACATCAGCTGTAGAGGCTGTGCCAGTCTCACTCATAAGGCTTTCGTTGCCCGAGAATGCCCTGCCTAATTTAATATATCACGCGCCAACCAACAGCCCCTTGTCGCTTAGATATCTGTAGTTTGAATCTCTGTTTTCGGTTCGTAGATTTCAACAAGAGATAGCATCGAATATATCTGAGATTGAAGTACCAAGTGACGTTTGCACAACTTAAAATACAGCCGAGGTATCGTGCTAAGTCGTGATCCTCGTTTAGACTGGTCGGAGGTCACGTCGTGTAGGTATGTTCTGACATGTGGCAGGCGGGTGATTCAGCGTTGAAGGCAATTGCCTAGAATTTAAATTCCTACGGATGAATCGCCGTAGCGACTTTTTCATCGGAGTTAAGTTGAAGCTGCTCGGTAACTTCTTGAAGTAACGGATTTTGTTGAAACCCCGTATCAAGAAAGCGTTCGTTTAAACGATCTATTAATTTGAACCGATGAGCCTAGGCGGATCCCCATTCTCACAACTTCCCAAAAATTCATGTTGCACGTGTAAAAAGATGCGTCCTGACTCGGCTTCTATGACAGTATAGATATATTTCAAGATGAGTAGGGTGGAATGGCGAACGACGACGGAAATCCTGTGAGCCGATCCTACTAGATAGTGTCCTTAAAGTAAGGTACATGTAGGGGTTTTGTCGCTCCGTTAGCTGCCAGCCGCCAGTGGGTGTTGGTACCTTTTTAACGCCGGTTCGAGGCCAAGCAAGACCCGCCATCCCGTCGAGACCAGTGGACCCTGCATTGGCGACAGGGATAGAGCGAGGTGCACTGAGCAAGCAATAAGGTAGAGGCTGAATGAAAGCTGTCCTCATTAGTTTGCGACATACCGGACCTATGTAATTGACGTTCACACCTACGACACTGCCAATTACAATTATTCTGTACATATCTACTGAAAATAGATATATCAGATAATTGAATTGTTTACTCGTGCTCGCATTCGCAATTTTCAATTCCTCCGCATCCCGATCGATCTCAGCCACGTACGTCCCGGCAGATGCCGCGCCAGCCCTGCGCGAAGGCCGAATAGATACCTCCCCGGCGAAGCAGGAGTTGTGGTATAATAGCGTTCGAGGCTCGATACGATCATCCTCTCGTGAAAGAAAAGAAGCTGGAATAAAGTCAATTGGTCAAGAGATCGACGTGCTCGTGTGACGGGAACACTAGGCGCATCGCAGATAGTGCAGGGCTGGGATTATATGACTTCGTACACCGACGATACACCACCACCGCCACGATGAACGGCTACGACGAGAAGAGTCACTACGGTGGCGAGCCCGCGCCCGGCAGCTTCGTGCGCGCCTTCGACGCTTTCCGTAGGCACACCCCACCCATCTCAGTCTCCTCCGTCCCTACCGTATATCTAAAGCAAACGAGCAAGCAAGCTAACCTCCCTCTTTCCCTCAACAGCAAAAGCGAAGCCCCAATACGTAACGCGCACCTCAGGCGGCGGGAAATGGACCGTAGCGATGATCGTAGTGTCCGCGATCCTGATCTGGTCGGAGCTGGCGCGCTGGTGGCAGGGTGCGGAGGACCACACGTTCAGCGTCGAGAAGGGCGTGGGCCACAGCATGCAGATCAACCTGGACGTCGTGGTGCACATGGCGTGCAAAGACCTGCACGTCAACGTGCAGGACGCCGCTGGCGACCGCATCCTCGCCGCCTCGCGCCTGCAGGAGGACCCGACCGCCTGGTCGCACTGGGTCGACGGCAAGGGCGTCCACAAGCTCGGCCTCGACAGCCAGGGGCGCGCCGACACGGGCGCGGGGTGGCACGACGAGGGCTTTGGCGAGGCGCACGTCCACGATATCGTCGCTATGGGCCGCAAGATGGCGCGCTGGGCCAAGACGCCGAGGCTGAGCCGCGGCTTGAAGGCGGACAGCTGTCGCATCTACGGTTCCTTGGATCTGAATAGGGTCCAGGGCGACTTCCACATCACGGCGCGTGGCCATGGATACATGGAGATGTTCGCTGAGCACTTGGACCACAACGGTAAGCAGAGCAGTCTAATCTAGACGCCTCACCAAGCATGTATGAACGAACGCCCAGAACCTTACTAACGAGGACCTTGCAGCCTTCAACTTCTCCCACGTCATCTCCGAGCTCTCCTTCGGGCCCTACTACCCCTCCCTCGTGAACCCCCTCGACCGCACGATCAACACGGCGTCCGCACACTTCCACAAATTCCAGTACTTCATGTCCGTGGTGCCGACGATCTACACCGTGGCAGGCGGCAGCGCGCGCACGCGCACCATCTTCACGAACCAGTACGCCGTGACGGAGCAGAGCAAGGAGGTATCGGAACGCAACGTGCCGGGCCTATTCTTCAAGTACGACATCGAGCCCATCCTGCTGTCCGTCGAGGAGCGCCGCGATGGCGTCCTGACCTTCCTCGTGAAAGTCGTCAATGTCCTCTCCGGCGTCCTCGTCGCCGGCCACTGGGGCTTCACGCTGTCTGAGTGGCTGCGCGAGGCGGTCGGCCGGAGGAGGAGGAGCAGCAGGCGCAGTGAGGGCGTTATTGGAGCGAAGAGCGGGTATGAGGATTGATCTATTGGTTGAAGGAAAGAAAAATAAGAAAAGGGAATCGAATGATCCGCGTAAGAAGCCGTTAAGACCACTAGGCACGATGTAAAGAAAGCATGAACAAGGGCTCATCATACAGGAGTTTGGGGCTGTCTTTTTTCTCTGTTTCTGTATTCGGTACCTTGTTTGTTCTATTTAGTTCACTCTATATTCAAAGGGTTATTGGGTTAGACAACGCATCCGCATCTACTCTTACCAGCGAATTTAGGGGATGGACTATCTATCTGTGTTGATAGCCAAATAGGCCATGAACAGAGATAGTTGGTTCCTAACTGAATACATAACAGAGCCCTCTAGGTGCCCAGGTAGGCTGAGAGGATCCAAGGGATTATCAATCAAGGGGCTACGCGCAAACCTGGGAATGGCTTCAATCCTGACCGACACAGCGGTACTGGTACCACGTTCTCGTGCGCCAGGTTCGCCCCGATGTTTCAGGGCGATGCTTAGATGCTAGCGCCTCCGGGCGGGATTTCGATCAATTAAATCCCTTGCTTCTCAACTTTCTACCCAACGTCTCTGTTCATGTTACGGCACCTTGACCTCATTCACAGAGATAAGCTCGCAGTATATACAATGCCTCCCAAGCCGAGGTTCCTTTTTATGGATAAGGACGACTTAGTTTGGCGGAAACTCGACGAGGCGACTGACGAGTGGGACATCTCAATTCGCACAGAGGAGACGTACCGCGCTGTCGCCAATCTCATCCTAAAGTATAAGAAGGGCCAAGCAGAGCAAATGCATCCAGCGGCCAAGGGCGGATATAACGTTGTCTACCGCCTCGAATACAAGGATGGTTCATCGGTGATTATGAGAGTTCCAATTAGAGGTACACCGGAAGCTATACGAATTATTGTTCTAGGGTAATGACTGGAGTAGGCACCGTTCCGTTTCCCGACGAGAAAGTTCGCTATGAGGTCGCCACAATGTGATATGTTGCCGCAAATACCACTATCCCGGTCCCGCATGTCTATCATTACGGGACTGCAGACGATAATCCTCTTGGCTTGGGCCCGTTCATCATCATGGACTACATCGAGCACCATCAGAATATGTCTAGGGAGCTTCTTGACCCAAAACGCCCCATCGATGAGCGCCCTGTCTTGGACCCAGATATCAGCGAGGAGAAACTCGAGTTCCTATACTCCCAGATAGCGAATATCCTGCTTCAGTTATCTTCCCTGAAGTTCCCTCGAATCGGCTCGCTTGTCGAGAAAGAGGGTGGGATTTCTACTTCCGTCGAGGGACGCCCCTTAATAGCGAATATGAACGACCTCGTCGTACACACCAGCGCACCAGAAAGCATCCTGCCATGTCAAACCTACGCCTCCGCGGACGAGTGGTACAGGGCCCTCGCCGACATGCACATGGCTCAGCTAGTGTTCCAACACAACGATGCCGTAGAAGACGAGGACGACGCCCGCGATAAATACGTTGCTCGCCAGCTCTTCCGGAAGCTCGCTGCCGAGGGGCGTCTCGCCCCAGAGACGCCAGAGCCTGACGACGGTTTCGTATTATTTTCCGAGGATTTCAGGCCGGCCAACATCCTCCTCGACAAGGACCTCCGGGTCGTCGGCGTCATCGACTGGGAGTTTGCCTACGCCGCTCCGGCGCAGTTCGGCTCCGATCCTCCCTGGTGGCTGCTCCTGCAAGAACCCGATTATTGGGACGGCGGGTACCGCGCGTGGATGGAGGCTTATGAGCCTCGACTCCGGACCTTTCTGCGCGTGCTCGAAGCCGAGGAAGAGAAGATGAAGATGGCCACCGACATTGCCGAGAAAGTCGGTTGTATATCGCTAGTCGACGGTGAAAAAAAGGAAGTACCGCTCTCTCGGCGCATGCGCGAGAGCTGGGAGAAACGGACATGGATGCGCAACTATGCTGCTAGGAAGAGCTGGGCCTTTGATTTCGTCTGGTGGAAGTTCCTGGACGAGAGCTACTTTGGGCCAAACGAGAATCAAGACTGCCAGGCCAGGCTAGAGCTTCTTTCCGAGCCGCAGAGAGAGGTTATGGAGGCGTTTGTAGCGCGCAAGATGGAAGAGAGCAGGAATCCGGGGATCGTCGAGTGGGAGGATGAGCATGCGGCAGATCGCCTTGCTGAGCTGCTTGTTTGATGTCGGCGGAGTTGAACTTATGGACAGTACGAGGGACGTCGACTCGAATCTGTATTTGTATACTTGACGCTCAGCCCCAACCACTTTTCGACTAACACATTTATTTACCCCCCAAGTTATCGGCCGTAGACTTTCTCTGGGTGGATTCATGCCACGAGATCTTACCCAAGTATACTCAAAATAAGTTGACGGACAAGCGCTCGGCACTCCGCCACTTCCCTGGCCGGCTGATGACTGAATGGCATGTCTGGGATATGACTCGGCATCTTCGTTCCAATCTACAGCATCCGTCGGGTAGATTGCCGACTTGTAATGCGCGACCTCGTCAAAGTTATTATTCCTACGAAGGCCTGGAGCGAATTAATAGCCGTCATTTGCACTTTAGTATATAGGTACTCAGGCTTAAACCCAGATAGTTTCTTCGCCTGGGCTCTGGCCAGTTTATCACCTCCTTGAAAGTCAAACATTAAGCCCGGCTCTTCATGTTAGGGTGGGCTTAGCATTGTTGTGAGGCTTTTCAGTGAGTAATTCTCTGTGTGATTTTCTTCTTGCTTCGGCTACTTTCAAAGCGGAAGCTCCCCTTTTGGGCCAATACAGTGCCTGGAAGATTCTGAAGTTCTCATAAATCTGACTCCGAGTGTTCTAGCGTGCCCACCCTGAATACTTCGATCCGCTCAGAGAGGAGCTGGTCGATGTGCTGACATTGTACAGTCATCACAATTATATTCGCCGTCTCAATAAACCTCTCGTTTCTAGACGAAGTGCCGCCCCTCACCCTAACACTAGCCTCTTTATTGATTAGAAATACGGTTTTTACTCTGTAACCCCTTTCTAACTTGAAACCCCTGTTTGAAACTTTGAATCGAATTATCAGCGGGATATGGTGGATGGCCGACCCGTGTACCGGACTGGAGACGGGATCAGGATCGTCAAGGATGGTCTACCCACGCGCGTCCGGGTGAGGTGAGTTAGTAGGCTGGGAGGCTCTAGTTTGCTTTGCTCGTCGTGCGAAAGGTATGCTTGTCGGACGGATATTAGAAGACATTGAGTTAGCAAGATAGAGTACAGCTCTCAAGGTATGGAAACCTGAGTTGTTTCTCCTCCGTTAAAAACGAAGGCATTATTTAAGAAGTGGAATGTTTGGATATGTCGACAAACAATCATCTGGGCGCGGGGCGCTCAAAGGGATAGCTATGGTGTACAAGCGGCGGCAGATCTATGGGTGAGACAATATACGGGGCACGGTGACCTATCGTGTCTATACCCTCCCGTATCATGGTGACTCGGGATGGCCTTTGGGTAAACTTCAATCTATAGATACAGTTGACCTATACCTGACGTGGCCGGGTTTTTCTTAGAAAAGCTTTCTTATGAGGCGTACTGCAGCGGAGTGAGTACTATTGACAAGGCGCGGCGCAGCTATCTTTTGGCTTCACGAAGGCAAGCGGTCTATATTGAAATCGATTGTAGGTTGCTGGGTGCATTCATCTACGCTCAGGATTTGGCACTATACAAAATGCCACAAATGCCGAATACTTCTAAGGGGTTAGCGTTCAATGTGTAATTGCCCCCGATGCCTCGTCCGAGATGTCCAGCGCTGATGATAAGCCCGGCAGATTGGAGAGGACTGCCGCTCAGATCGAGCAGACCCGTGCCTTGTTCGGCGCATCATCATTTGCTATCGGCATTAGCTGCAAAGGGGAACGAGCCTTTAAAGCTTACGGCTATGCGAATAGGGGGGCTCAACGCGTGCCTGATGAGAATACTATCTATATGATGGGATCATGCACCAAGGCCTTCACCAGCACCATGTTGACCCGATTTGCTAGCAAGGGCCAAATCGACCTCGACGCACCCGTCTCATCAACGTTGCCAGGCCTGGACACTAAATCCAACAGCGACGTGTCCAAAAAGATGACAGCCCGAGATATGCTGTCCCACAACAGCGGGTTGAATCAGTTGGCCTACACTGTGCAAGGGAAGGGCGAGGAAGTCTTCCAGAAACATGAAGACATCATGAATGTCTTCAACCATCTACCCAAGGTGGCCGAGTTCCGCTCTGAGTGGCGATACAACAACTGGCTCTTCGCATTGGCCGGTGTTGTTCTTGTCCATATCAGCGGCAAATCTGTCGGAGCCTGTGCAAAAGACGAGATATTCTCGGAGCTCGGCATGAACCGAAGTAGCTTTACATATCCCACCGATGAGAATTATGCAGTTCCCTATCAGATATTCGATGACAAGCCACCACGCCCTTTGCCCTTGCCGGCATTTGGCGATGGAGATGCTTTTGACAGTTCTGGGTCATCTCGGTCTTGTGTTCGAGACATGCTGACATGGGCGGGGGCTTTGATGCTTGCTTGGAACGCTAGGAGCCCAGGCACTGAAGGTCGACCCTCACCTTGGGCGCGTGACCTTCAAACTGCGATGGCGGAGATTCAGAAACCGTACTTCACCCTTGCCAATGACCCCAAGCAGGCATATGCCATGGGCTTGTACACCTACCATCTACCGACGCGCGAGATCAACACGGTCACCAACGGTGATCTCAACACAGTTCCGTACGTACTGGGCCGCGAATCTACCGAGAGATTGATGATAGGACATACAGGTGACTATGGCGGTTTCCTCAGCGCGTACTGGACATTTCCCCAAGACGAGATTGCGGTGGTTGTCCTCTGCAACTCCTTTGAGATCAATGGAGATCCGACAAATATCGTCGCTCAGATCATTATGCAAGAAATTTTCGATCTGAAGCCGCGAATCGACTTAGTTAACGTAGCCGAGACTGTCGTACTGAATGCCAAAGCTAGGTGGACTACACTGGTCAACGATTGGACGCGCAACCGACAACTAGGAACAAAACCTCGACCCGCTCAGTCATACGTCGGCGCCTTTACTAACACTGGCTTGTCGATGACTCTACACATATCATTTACATGCGAGAATGCGAGTGGGGGCGGCGACGAGGCCATGATCTTGTCTATCAATGGGCTGGAAGCGCAGACATTCCAGCTCTATCATTACCACCACAACAGTTGGTCGTTCCTCCCAAAATCACGAGATGATTGTATCTCTCAAGGATATACTGCGTATATTTCTGACTGGAAATGTTTCGTTGTCGACTTCAGCGCCTTCGCAGAAGGACGATTCGACGAGCTGAGTTGGGTCCTAGATTCGGATCCTAGAGTGACGCCTACAGTCTTCAAACGAGTGGACTAGGCTCGTAATTACGGGAAATGAGAACTAAAGACAAGGGTGCACTAGATTGTGTATAGAAAGTGGCAGAGTAGTATTTCACGGACTAGGTAGTTCGCCGTTATTCTACCAGACGCGGGCACCGCTCTACAAGCCGCTCTCGAGATCAGACAGGCCAACCTAGAAATTGAGTACAAGGAGGGCTACATCTAACTGGTAAATGCGTATAGAAATCTCGGAATCCCGAGGAAACGGGTAGGAGAATACGAAGAAGTAGCAAGCTTACACATGAAGTCGTTGGCTATCAAACAAAAGTCTCCGCAGTAAGGTATGGATTTCTTTGTCGCGCTCTCCTACAGAAACTTAAGCTAGATCCGTAAGAAAGCTGAGGTCCTTGCAGTATCAAGATCCTCGAGGCCACGATCGGGAATGCGACAGGCACAGACAACACTTGCTACCCTTATTTCACCTTCATATACCTCGGGAAGGTTTTCATCGCCCTTGCGTCTAATAAACAACACACTATTGTTATGCTGTTGGTGCACTTGGGTAGTAGTATACATTGCATTTGGCCGTATTCTATCTGAAGGGAGGAAATTGGGGGGAAAAAAAAAAAAAAAAGTCAACTACACAGTTAAGCGTTTGCTGCTGCGTTCCATATTCTGACCTTATGAAATACTTTTACCCACTTCTGCTAGATTAGGCTAGTAGTGTTAAGCTCACGAATAATGTATCTATATGCGTGCTATGATCACCTGCATTAGGTAAGTACCTCCCGGAGCTTAGTACACTCCCGATGCGCGATGACGGCAAGGATTTGGGGCATCCGCACTCTCCTCAAGCACTTTCGACGTTGATACCACTTAACCACCTTTAAATAGGTAGGTAGCTACACAAGGGCATACCTACACCTAACATGTAGGCTATCTACCTATCTAAGGTAGATAGTCTACCAGAATAGTCAAAAAGCTCTCACCTGATATTCGAAATACCTGTTGTTTCTTTTGTTGTTGTACAAGACGTTACCTCCCTAGTCGTACTATCTCAGGGCTAGCGGTCTAGCGATCCACATCGTCTCATCCCTACAGTCCTCCGGACCTATGACAGCACACGGCCATCTCCAGTACATCCAGTACCACCAGCTACAGATTCCAACGCCAGAGAGAGCCGCGCCGCGCCGCGAAGAGCATTACCAGCATTAGCAGTGGTCGTGGTGGCGGCACTGTGAGTGTTTAGTGTTAGTGGTAGCGTTGGCGGATCTTCTATGACGATGGCGACGACGACGACGAATAGCGCACCCACATCGCCGCGCCGGACTAGGCCGCCGGCCCGTAGTGTAAGTCTCCGTCTAATCTAAGCTTGATGGGTCCCCGTATCAAATCACTAAGCATCATCATTCTTGGCTTTTTTTTTTGGTCCTTGTCCTCTGTTGTTGTTCAATCCGTTGTGCCGCTGCCTCCCTGGCAAGCATTCGAAGAGATCGCAGTGCTGACGACATGCCCCCGCGACGACAGAAGCTGCGTAATGGAACGTGGATCATTCCAGGTACGGGCGAACGGACGAGACGCTCATTCACCCTCCGGAGCCATAGCTACGACGGCCCTACCGCTGCCGACGATGACCAGATACAATCCCTCGTCGACGCCCCGACCCTACGCGACAAGACTCGCAATGCCTGGCATAACGTGGTGGTCTCGGCCGACCGGACATGGGCCTGGGCACAATCTCCAAAGGGCAGGGGAACCATCAAGTGCTCTATTGCTTACCTGTTGGCTAGCTTAGGCACCTTCTGGCACCCTGCCGCAAAGTTTCTGGGGCCTATGGACGGCAAGCATATCGTAGCTACCATCGTGACGTATTTCCACCCTGCGAGATCCGCTGGATCGCAGATCGAGGCCGTCGCTATCGCTATCATAGCCGTCTGCTATGCCATGCTCATAGGAATTTGCTCCATGGCTACGTCGGTGCTGCTTGGCGATGTGTTGGACTTGGACAAGTTTTCGTATGCCCTGGTCCTGATACTGTATATCGGCTTTGGGCTGGGGTTTGTTGGCTGGGTGAAGCAGAAGCTCAATAACCCCCTAGTGAGCGTCGGCGCCAGTATAGCATCCATCGGTATCATTACCATCATCACAAAGGAAGGCTCGGTCCACAACGCCGTGTTTTCAACCGACAAAATCGTGCAGTACCTCAAAATACTGTTCATGGCAACTGTAATATCGACAGTGGTCAATCTCATTCTTTGGCCCGTATCCGCTCGAAATCAGCTGCGTCAATCTATGCGCACAGCTTCTATCTCCCTTGGTCGGATGTTATCCATGATCTCGAGTGGCTTTCTGAGCGGCGCCGAGGAAGAATTCACGTCCAAGTCATTCACGGAAGCTTCAGCCACATACACAACCACCTTAGCACTAATGAACAAGAACGCGAGGGAATCAAAATATGAATACTACTTTCTTGGCCACGAGCAAATATACCGCCATGATAAGGCAGTTCTGAAGTCGATAGAAAGCCTCGCTCAATCCACTGGTGGCTTGAGGAGTGCCGCCAACACTCAGTTCGAGCTTCTCAAAGAGATATCTACTGGCCCCTTATCCGCAAACATACCAGTATCACCGAGTACTAACGTATTCTCGCCTGTTTTCGGACGGTCGTTCTCGTCCTCCTTTAAAAGCAACAGTAGATTCACGCGCCTGTCATCTATAGACGAGGCTTCGGATGAAAGAAGTGACCGAGAGGACGAGTTTATCCCTACCCGCAATAGAGAACCTTCCTTCTCCGCTTCGTCTGACTTCTCGCCTCGGTCACCTTCCGAGATATTCGAGATCTTTATCGAGCTTCTTGGGCCGTCCATGAAGTCTTTAGTGCACACAATGGCTGAGATACTCAAACAACCCCCGTTCGATGCACCAGGATCGCCTATCGAGGTGAATGAACAGTTTAAACATAGCCTGGCCGAAGCAGTCAGCCTATATAACGAATCGAGGGGTGCCGCATTAAAAGAGCTTTACAAAACGATTGAGAATGCCAGGTCAACATCCGAATCCATCCAAGCAGACTTTGAGGAGGTAGCAGCGGCATGTGGGCATTTCTCTTTCAGTCTCCTTAGTTTCGCGGATGAGATGACGAAGTACCTAGACGCTCTCGAAGAGTTGAAGTATATCAGCGAACAAGAGAAGCGTACATGGAACTGGTTGAAGTTCTGGAATAAGATTAGAGCTCTTTGGAAATCGCGCACACCAACAGAAGATGATGTTGAGAATCAAGCGCTCATGAAACCCGTCAAGAGGATGAGGCAGTCACAGCTACCTCAAGGTATCCCTAAAGTAATGAAAAATGAGGGACTTCGATGGGATAAGGCGCCGGCCAATGGAATATGGAATACCATTGTTCGAAAGATGTCACCTGTCATCTGGCGATTCCTCAACTTCATCGCGCGGGATGATAGTACGTTGTTCCGTCTACGTCTTTCATTCATTAGCTAATGTTCTCCTAGTTCGCTTCGGACTGAAAGTTGGTATCGGCGCCACTCTTTACGCCATGTTTGCATTTATTCCGGAAACGATGGATATTTACAGACATTGGCGCGGAGAATGGGGTCTTCTGTCTTTCATGATTGTCTGTTCCATGACTGTGGGCGCATCTAATGCCACTGGCCTGGCGCGTTTCACAGGCACATGCATGGGCGCTATATTCGTAGTGATCAATTGGTTGATAGCAGATGGGAACCCTATAGGTTTGGCTCTACTTGGCTGGGCTGTCTCTTTTGGCGCCTTTTACATCATGGTGGATCGCGGTAATGCGCCGTTCGGTCGCTTCATATTGCTAAGCTACAACGTGTCTTCGTTATACGCATACTCGCTCTCTCAGAGCGTCGAGGATGATGACGATGACGAGGGTGGTATTCATCCGAGGATAAGGGAGATCGCTTTCCACAGAGTTGTTGCCGTGGGCATTGGTATCATCTGGGGCCTCATCATCTGCCGCCTCATATGGGCTTTGCCGGCACGCAAGAAGTTCAAGGAGGGCCTAGCTGTGTTATACCTACAGATGGGTCTTATCTGGAAGAGAGGACCGCTGGCTATCCTGCTCCGCAACGATGCAACATTTACCAGCTATATGAAAATTGGTGAGCAGGCTGCTATGCAACGATACGCGGCACAACTACAGACTCTTCGAGTATCAGCGAATAATGAGTACGAGCTACGCGGGCCCTTTCCCTTCGCTACCTATGGTCGTATCATGGCATCTACACAGCGAATTCTAGACGCGTTCCATGCTATGAGCTTGGTGACGCAAAAACACGGCCGGCTTAGCGAGGGGGAGAAGGCCCTCCTCAATCACACGGCCGAGGAGCGGGCCCAACTCTGCGCCCGCATCTGCCATGTGTTCGAAGTCCTTGCGTCGAGCGTCATGCTAGAATACCCTCTCACTGACGCCATCCCCAGCGTGATGGTGATACGAGACAAGCTGCTTGGTAAGATCTTTCGGTTCAGGAAAGAACACAACGCGTCGTTGGATAGGACACTAGAAGACGAACTTGCTGAGCATAGCAATGGCAACGGTAATGGCAAGGCCGGCGTTACGGCCATGCTGGGGGCGATGGGACAGGTTCCCAACCTGGGTGACGTCACGCTTGAGGAGCCTGACTACGCGCTGCTCTATGCGTATGCGCTGGTTACTGGCCAGGTGGCGAAGGAGCTCAAGGTCGTCGAGAAGGAACTTGAAGGCCTTTTCGGTCGGCTTGACGAGGACGCGATGTTGCTGGAATAAATATGTTACAATCACTCGCATCAGCTTTCTTGCGCAAAATTACAGGACGGTCACTACTTAGAAGGTAGATCCATTATGGCGCCATAGGATTGGACTGGACAGGACTCTTGGAGCTAGCTAACCTAGAGAGGGCGGTATTGGCGGATTGGCTGTCATTATACTATTTTCTTGCCTACTTCCTTACGTACTTGTGGTATAGGGCACACTTAGGGTCTCGTCGCTAAGCATGGGGTTCGGAGTAAGGAAAAATTACACAGGCGCGTTGGCGCCACGTTGAAATGATTTCAATTTGCTTGGACGCCGCGCCTCCTATGTTGAGCTGCTTTCATATCTTGAATATACATACATACCCCTCGATAAAACAACTCGTAATAGATCGTAGAGCAAGCTCTCTAATGGGTATGTGAATCTGTCATTGATGCGGCTGGTTGGAAAGTAATGGGTTGGCGCTCGTTGGAAGCTGAGTGGGCGAGCGTGCAGCAGAATCAATATCAGCCGTTCAATCTTGCTACTTGCTTGTACGGTTGATCCGGGTTGACACTCATTATTTCCCGGCAGCTAGCTGTGTATAACTACCTAACGGTTGGTGTCATGCTCAGGTAACAGTTAAGGAGTATCGCCCGGCTGAGACGAGCCTGCGCTAAGCCTAATTTGTCATGCATTACCAAATTGGTAAAGCCAACATTCTAGAACATATCCACCGCACTTACACCCATGTGATAGTGTCCACATTCCTTTCGTCTGCACCTCATCATGAGGGTTAATCACTTGGTGGCACAGCACCGTATTCCTCCATTTTCTATTTTCTCCATGAAGCAAGCCCGAAGCGGGTGAGAGTTCTCAAATGATAAAAGCGATACTACGGGCCCAAGCTACCTATATCCCTCCACACGAACGGTCATACGAGATCACGAACTCCCAAACACGGTGTACTAGCTTCCGTCCGTAACTAGCTACCTAGCTCCGGTTATCGCAACCGGTGCACAAACAACACCAGCACGACTTTAACTACCTCCTACCTACTCACTCACGACGACTCAACACCGAAACTAACACGGAATCAACCTCCAAAATGGCGAACCTCCCCTCCCAACACCCGCACCTAGCAATCCACCTAACCGACCGCGCCCTCACACCCCTCATAACCTCCGCCCGCGGGCCCGACCAGATCGACTTCCTCACCTCGCTCTCGCACACGGCGCTCAGCGCGCACGAGTCCGCGCAGCGCCTCGGCCTCGGCGTGCCGCAGCGCATCATGGTTGAGCACGGCGAGGGGCCGGTTCTACTACAGACATTCCTCAACCCGCACGCGACACCGGCACCAACGACGACAGGCACGCCGTCGCTGCGCGACGAGCATTCCGTTACCCCCAGCGCTAGCGGCGCGCCAGGGTCGCGATCGACGTCCGCCACGAACGGTGGCGGTGGCGGCTCGCAACACCCCCTCCCTCCTCCCTCGCCGTCCCCCGCGCATGCGCAGGCGCCGCGCCCACACCAAGGCGCGCTGGCCCTTGCGGCCGAGAGCAGGGCGAACCCCACCACCGCCACCACGACGACCACTACAACAGCGTATCTCAGAGGCGGCGCGGCGGCCCCCGAGCACGACGAGGGAGGACCCGGCAGCAGCTACCCCATGTTCTTCGGCGACGAGGTCGATCTCGACGGGGAGGACGAGAACCCGGACGCGCCGCCCATGCTCGTGGGCGTCGTGATCGCCGCACGTTCAGAAGAGACGCTCGAGGCGCGCCGCGCGGCCGCGAAGCTCGAGCACGTCGGCCGCGAGATACAGGGGCAGTGGTCGGCCGACGCGCAGGGCCAGGGCCAGAGCCAGAGCCCGACGCCGCGCGGGCGGGGGAGGGCGGACGAGCGGCAGGGGGATGCCGCTGTGGATTGAACAGGCGGACAGACGGCGTTTAAGATTAGGAATGTAGGTGGAATAATGCCTAATGCAAGGAAATCAAAGGCGGGCCCGACGGAAGCGGATGTACTACGAGAAGCATCGAGCCCGACTACGGAGGAAGACCCCGACCGACCTATCTTCCATTGAGGAGGTCGGAAGTCTCAGCAATTAGGCTTAGATCACCGCTACGAGGCGGGATCGATCGGCCGGTCCAGGTACTATTGCTTGACGCAACGTTGGTCGTCATGTAGCTATGAAAGCGGGGTCAGAGCGAAGAATTCATTTTAAATCAGTCGCTGATCAACACTCTCATATATACTCATATATATACGAAGGTAGTACTCCAAGGACTTAATTGGACGCTATTGCTAAGGGGCTCTAGACATATACGTTGTATATGTGTAGGCAAGACAGCCAGTCGTCCAAAGAGTCGGCCATTAATACTATAGATATGGGAAGCCGGCTTAGAATCACCCACCAAAGATATCATCACCCTACACTGACTTTCACTGCTATGCTCTTTGAAACTTTATTTATTTTGGCTCCTGTCTATAAATCCGTGATCCTACTATGGGCGTTATCTGTAAAGCCTCTTGAAGGATGCATCACAGCTGGTATCTACATTACTATTCGCTCTTTAAATAATCTGTTGGAATGCACGGTTGATAGGCGAGCGGATGTTGGGCACATCCTTCCAGAAATCAATAGTGGCGACGGCACGCTTAGAAACGCCCTCGGGCGTGAATTCGAACTTCTGTTTATATTTGTCAGCATAACCACCTTCAAAGAGTGGAACATTTAAACTTGCCTTGTAGACATCCTTGTAGGCACCAGAGGCACCGAATCGGTTAAGACCGAATTGCTCGTGTGTGTACCGCTCCCAGCCCATTGTGCTCATAACCTCAACGGACAGCGATGGAATGCCGTCGGGCAGAACGCTAAGTCTGTACTCCTTGGATTGCGTATCGAACACCTCGAAGGAAGGAATGGAGACAACACGGGCCTTGATGTTGTGCTTCTCAGCCAAGTACTTAACGGCATCGATGCAAATGCAGACTTCGGAGCCAGTTGAGACGAGCGAAATCTGGGCGCCCTCAACCTCGTGCACTACATAACCGCCCTTGATAGCCTTCTCGATTGTCGAGCCCTCTAGCTGGGGTAGGTTCTGTCGTGATAGAGCAATGATGCTCGGTGTGTGCTTCGAGGTCAAGGCGACGTAGTACGCGGCCGAAGTCTCGTTGCCGTCAGCAGGGCGCCATACCATGCAGTTGGGTAGTGCACGGAAGTGGGCTAGAGTCTCGATAGGCTGGTGAGTAGGACCATCCTCACCCAGACCGATAGAATCGTGGGTAGCGACCCAGATAAGGCGCTCCTGGGACAGAGCCGATAGACGAACAGCACCAGCAGCGTATGAGACGAAGTTCAAGAAAGTACCTCCAAAGGGAAGAAGGGTACCGTAGGCGGCGATACCGTTCATGATGGCACCCATAGCATGCTCACGCACACCGTAGCGGATGTAGCGACCAGCATAGGTACCCAAGCCAGTCGAGGGTGGCTGGAAGTCATTTGCAGACTTCCATCGGGTCAAGTTAGAGCCAGTCAAATCAGCAGATCCACCAATCAGCTCGGGGAGGACGCCCTCCACCTTGGAAAGAACAGTCTCAGAGAGCTTCCTCGAAGCAATCGCGGGGTCGGCTGGAGTGTAGACGGGGAGGTGCTTCTCCCATCCTTCGGGGAGGTCTCTCTTTACACGGCGGACCAGGTCGTCGGCCTCAGCCTTGTACTTGCTACCGTAGCTAGCGAACAGCTTGTTCCACTCCTCTTCGGCGGCAGCACCCTCAGCAGAGTGCTTGTGGTATAGGTCGTAAACCTCCTGGGGGACGACGAAGCTCTGCTCGGGGTTAAAGCCGAACTTGGTCTTGAGCTGCTTAATGTCATCGGCCTTGAGGGCGGCGCCGTGTACGCTGTGAGTGCCTTGGTTTAGTGAGCCGAAACCAATGGTGGTCTTCAACTTAATTAGTGTGGGCTTGTCCTTGACGGACTGGGCTTCCCGAATAGCCTTCTCCATACCCTCGAGGTCATTATCACCATCCCCGACGGTAAGGACCTGCCACCCGTAGGCTTCGTACCGCTTAACGACGTCCTCGGTGAAGGCAACGTTAGTGTCACCGTCAATGGTGATATGGTTGTCATCCCAGATAGCGATCAGGTTGCCAAGCTGTAGGTGACCAGCCAGAGAGCAAGCCTCGGAAGAAACACCCTCCATCAAGCATCCGTCACCCAAGAAGCAGTATGTGTAGTTATCGATGATCTTGTAGCCATCCTTGTTGAAGTTGGCGGCAGTCTGAGCCTCGGCTATGGCAAGACCAACGGCATTAGAGATACCCTGACCCAGAGGACCGGTGGTGACCTCAACACCAGGGGTATCGTGAGACTCGGGATGGCCGGCAGTTATGCTGTCGACCGACTATGGCACCAGTTAATCACTTCTCTAATACAGCGTCAAAATCTTTTGGAAAACGCACTCGGAAGGCCTTGATATCATCCATCGACACACCGTAGCCGAATAGGTGGAGAATGGCATATTGAAGCATGCAGCCGTGACCGTTGCTGCACCAGCGTTAGCTATGCCATAAGCGTCATCAAGTATCCAATCGACAACGGTTACTTACGAGAGGACAAATCGATCGCGGTTTACCCAATCGGGGTTCTTGGGGTTGAACCTCATGAATTTGTTGAAAAGGACGTGGGCAATGGGTGCCATGCCCCTAGAGCTATGTGAGCTATTCTGTCCGTCTACGGAGGCATCTTCGAGTAGTAGCTTACATGGGCGCACCCGGGTGACCCGAGTTAGCATGGGCGGTAGCATCAGCCTAGAGATAGCAATTAAGTCAGTCCAAGCTTCAACTTTCGGTTTTCCAGCGAAGGACAAATATATGCGGGAAAATCGCGACAGCTTCGCGACGACGATGGCGGGGCAGCAACTAAGCAAGAGAGAAATCAGAGCGGGGGCGGGGTTGTTGCTTACCGCAAGGATACGGATGGTGTTGATGGCAAGCCAATCGGTCTCTGTGTACCCCATGATTGCAGATGTTCTCGAATAACGTCTTGTCTATAGTTAAAGTAGGGAGAAGAGAGAGTGATATGGGTTTGTAGAGGAGAAAAGAATGAGAGAGTCGGAGAGGAAGGAAAAGTTGTTTCTACGTAATGACAAGAGTGGTGGGAAAGGTGGGAGGTGGGATACCAGGTACATACTAAGGGACCTCTGACACGATTAGTGAGATCGTCAGGTGGGGTTGTTTCCAGTCCAGGGCAGTATTGCAGCAAGCATGGGCGGCGGCGGCAGCGACAGCTAGTGAGGTACTGTACTGCAGTAGTCTGTACGTTACTTGCCCAGAGCTTGCCTTAAAGGTATCCGCGGGCACCAGACCCATACATTTCCTCAACACTTCAACAGAATCGTTGCCACCGACCCGATCAAATCAACCAGTGCGAACCGGGGTCACAGTGGCAACAATAGTGGAGGAGAAAATGGGTTGTATTCTTGTATCATGGAATGACTGTATACTTCCCAAGGAAGTCTCCCCAGTCACTGTATACTTATAGGTAGGTTTTTTTAGTACGTTTATATACTTAGTAGGGCTAGGTACTATTAAGCTATATAGGTTTTTTATGCTTTTAGTATTATTTATATATATAAGTAGTATAGTTGTTTATTATATAATAAAACTATTATATAGCTATTAAGCTATTATTAATATTTTTTTTAGCTATAAATATATTTAACTAAAAAACTTTAAAATTAAATAAATATAAAAATTAAATATTTATTTTAATAAATATATAATAATAATAAATATATATTATTATTATTATATTATTAAAATAAA